>CAUYQG010120085.1:0-18272 GCA_963574415.1 Tarsius wallacei | reverse complement strand
TCTCACTCCGTCGCCCAGACTGGAGTGCAGTGGCCGCTCCCGGCCACCGCAGCCTCGACCTGCTGGGCTCCGGCGATCCTTCCGCCTCAGCCTTCCGAGTAGCCGGAACTACAGGCGCGTGCTACCACGCCTGGCTGATTTTTGAGTTATTGTAGAGATGCGGTCTCACCAAGTTGCCCGGGCTTGTCTCGAACCCACAGGCTCAGGCAGTCCACTCACCTCAGCCTCCCAAAGGCACGGGTTTACAGGCTGAGCCACCGAGCCCGGCTCGTCTGATTTCTTTTTCCCTTGTGATGAGATTGAGGTTATGGGCATCTGTGAGAAAGATCAGAGAGGTAAAGTATCATTTTCATCACAATAAACCAGGGAACCTACTATCAACATGATTTTTGACTGTTGCTGTTGACCTTGACCTGAGACTGAGGGCGGAATTAAAATTAGCAATATATTTTATTTGCTGCAATTATAGTGCAAATGTTATCATCTGACCATGCAATCAGTATACAAACTATTAATGAGATATTTGACTTTCTTTTTTTTACACTGTGGCTTCAAAATCTGATGTGTTCTACACTTACAGTACATGTCAGTTTGGATTAGATGTTGCCGGGGCTCAACAGCTATAAATGGTAGGGGCTGCCATGCTAAACAGTGCAGTTGCAAAAGACTCCATCCCACAGAGGTCTAGGCAGAAGACTGAGTGGGAGCTCTTCCTCTCTGAGCTCCCCAAACATACCTAAGGGCTATACTCAGTTGATCTTGTATTTTCCTCTTTACTTTCTTCATTCTTTCCTCCTGAGGACTGATCTAAGTTCTTCCCCACCCCACATGTTTTTAGCTAATTTCAGAAACCCTAGCAGAAAATGACACTCAAATTTTTTGTCCAACGTCCTCTTCACTGGGTGGGTCTCCTCACTTTTCTCCTGCTCACAAGATCTTTGCATACCAGGAAGGACAAGTGTCACAAATGGCTCAGTGGAAATCATCCACATCTTTTAACTTCACACCTGAAAAGCTGTTTGGGCTTCTTGTTTGCTTGGTTTTTTGCCTGTTTGTTTTGTTTTTGCCTAAAAACCAAGAATTTGAGGACTGTGCTCCATTGGTCCTGATGGGCCTATTTCTCTCTAGGACAAATGAAGTTGTCCTCTCTGTTTGAGGGAATAAGCCCCATAGTTATTATTTTAAAAATTTTTAAAAATTTTTGGAGGGGGTGAGAAAACACTTTAGTTAATACTTCGCAATGTCTCCTTGTCACATTCATTAACAGCTCTTAAAATTTGTTATAGTCCTTTAAAAGCGATAACGAAAGCAGCAACAGAAAAAAACCTTCACTCTCATATGCTCTAAAGTGGGCTATATACAAAAGCACAAATCATTATTTTTCAGGGAAAGTAATTTATAGCTAATTCACAATTCTCCCACTCCCCAGGAAATTCTTGCATCTTGCTCTCATTTGTGAAAGTCCATGTTTGACTTCAAACTTATCTCTTATCTCTTAAATCTGAACAACTTTGTCAATGGTTAGTTTTCAGGCTAGCTCCCCAAACCCATTTAATTCATATTGTAGCTGAAACACATTACATTTGGACTGAAAAGTGTAGGAGACAATACTGTTACGTGACTCAAGGAAGCCCTCAGCCCAGAAAGCTACAGCAAATGTGTGCTCCACATACTAAATGATACCCTAGGAAAAGCTGAGCCTGCAAAATTCGCCCCATGATCTCTGAACATTCTCCTTCCTTCTCCACTCTCCCAATTTTCTTCTCTTGAAATATTAGATTTCAGCCCAGTCAGGAACTGTAACCTTCGTTTTCCCTTTTTGCCAATCTCGCTAATGGTAAAAGCTCTCAGAGAGAGGAAAAAAAGAAAAAAAGAAAAACTGCTCTTGCAACATAGTGTCCATGGAAAGGAGGAACCGAGGGCTGGCGATGTGTACAGCAAATAATATTTTTAAACTTATTGTTTAATTTATTAAAATAATAAAATTTAAAGCCCAGTTTCCCTTAAGTCTTTTAAGCTCAACATATAAATCTTATTATTCTATTAATCATTCTGATACCTTGTAATAAGGGGCTTTGATTAATATTCTCGAGTTGAACAAACTAAACTCCCTTCAACCAGCTCTGTTTACAAGCTTAGTTTAATTAAATTTCTCTTAAAACATTTTAAACTGCATTCACAAATTTAACATTTTCAATTCTCTTCTTTTAAGTACATTAATCACCTACCCTGACAAGCAAAACATTCCCAAGTACTTACAGACTAAATTAAATTTATAAATACAGTATAACGAATCTCTTAAACATGTCAGTGCTGTACAGTTTGCAAACCATAAAATCCTCTTACACCTTTCAGCAATAAATTGCAAATCTAAAGTCAATTACTTCACTACACATTTCAAGTTGGAATTAGAAGGTTAAGCTCTCAGATAGTCTCATACATTCAATTATTTTAAACATTACAAATACTGTAAATGTGAAATACACACAGTTTGCTTCCAAATTTAATATAAAAGTGTTAACACTGTTAATTTGGTCTCTTGATTTTTCTATATTTAATTCTAAATCTTCCCAAAGCTAAAATTCATGCCTATACTACAACTAAGGGAATACTGATATCATCTCAAAATGAGTTGCTGCCACCATCCTAAGCAAGGTGAATTTATTTCTTGTCAGAGAATTTTGGCCCAAGGAAGGATATGAATTCCAGGGTAATTTTTTCAGCACCAAAAATGGATGCATATAGTCTTTCATAATATTAGTCACTTATTCCAACTGGGGACTTCAAGCGTGAACCTTTCCAATGAAAATGGTTGTTTTTGTGAACCTGCCTTCTGGGTTTAAGCTACACCATTATTGAATCCTCCGTTCCTATTTGAGTCTGCAACCCACCTCACGCTGTTTCACCACTTTAATAGGATTCAGCTGATCTTTTGAGTGCTTGGTTGAATTGAGCATATCTTCAGACTTTTGCCTTTGTCTTGCTATCTGTTCGATCCTAAAGTCTCATTGATGACATATGTTTGTTCCAAGGAAGGGATGGAGTCCCAGGAACTCTGTGAGACTGCATTCTTTTTCAGGTGGGAACAGTGGCCGTCTGTGTGTGATGGGAGAAGAAAGGAGCTGGTGGGACATGGAGGAGTTCGTGCCTGGGAGTAGAGACATCATAGTAGCCATGGCCCAAGCGTGGATTCTCTGCTCCGCATTTTCTCACCTCCTCCCTCCCAAGCCCAGTCCTTAATTTGCTATCTGGTGATGGGACAGGATTTTGTTAGGATCTCATCCAACTGCTATGTTAAAAAACGCACTTCTGACACTCTGATATCTGGAGGAGAATCTTTGGATGAAAACTTTGTTCCCTAGTCCATCTCTGCCGGTAGGTCTAAGAGCTGTTGGTAACCACTGACAATGCTTTTCTACCCAGAAGTTCACTGGCCTGCTTTGTCTGGCCACTCTGCCTCCAGCCTCATTCCTGCCATCCCCTGCTTTGCCCTCTACTTCTCGGTGGCCTTCCCACTTCCTGCTTTCCCTCCATGCAGGACCTTTACCCTTGTTTCTTCTGTCAGTCTCCCCGCCTCTCCCCTTACCTTTAACCTTTGAGTCTTAGTTTCCATTCCACGCAGGACTGGACTAACTCCTGTATTCTAATAATCTTCTGCTCGGGTAGGACCCACATCGAGGGTACAATTCCTTTTCAACGCTGTCTTCCGTCCACTTGGGCAAGGGCTGTGTTTGTGTTCACTGTCAGAGTCCCAATTTCCTAGTGCATGTTCTGGCACATAACTGTTCCACAAAAACTGTATTGTAGAACTGAATTGAAATCAGAATTCTAATCCTTGCAATCAAAAAAAGAAACAGTATATCTTGGAAGTTAATCTTTGAGAAAAACAGTTTAATGAAGAGGTAAAAGAAGATTTCTGAAGATTTCAAAATTGACATATTTGAACAGTAAACTTTTTATTGAAGTCTAACACACAGAATAGTGTCCAGATCTGCAGGGTACAGCTTGATATAACCAGTCCCAGATCAAGTCGCAGAACACTCCAGCACTCCAGAAATCTCCTTCGTGTCCCCAACAGTGACTTCCATGCTTTTTCAACTTTAACTTAAAAAAATAATTTCTGGCCAGGCTCGGTGGCTCAGCCTGTAATCTTGGCACTTTGGGAGGCCGAGGTGAGTGGATTGCCTGAGCCCGTGGGTTTGAGACCCACCCGGGCAACTTGGCGAGACCTCATCTCTACAATAAATTAAAAAATTAGCCGGGCGTGGCAGCGCACGCCTGTAGTTCCAGCTACTTGGAAGGCTGAGGTAGAAGGATCGCCTGAGCCCAGCAGGTTGACGCTGGGGTGGCCGTGAGCATGCCATTGCACTCCAGTCTGGGCGACAGAGTGAGACTCCAACTCAAAAAATAATAATAATAATTTCTGATGGTACTTCACCATTTGTAGATGCTAGTAGCACTGAGTATGAATGTGGCATCTTAATCTCTCTGTGCCTCAGTTTCTGCACTTGGAAGATAGAGACGACAATAGCAGGTAGCTTCCTAATGGGGTTGCTCCTAGTATATGCAATAAATGTAAGTCTTTGAATCAATCAGGGTCCAGTCAGGAAATAGAAGCCTCTTTGAGTCTTTCAAAGAAAGGAAAATAACAAAGAAAACAAGTGCTAGAAGAGTTAAGAAGTCCAGCAGTCTAGTAAGACAGCTCAGAGGTTACTAACAGGAACAAGTGGCTACCATCCATCCCCAGGCCTGGAGGAGCAAATGAAAGAAATGGTCTCATCAGAGCTGATTGTCTTGACGAGGCAGGAACTGATACCCCTGTGGGAGCGGTTGTCCAGCTGGAAGTTGAGCCACGGAGGAATCACAACCACTGCCAGGAACTGTGTCACCGAAACAGTGGTAGCAGTGAAGAGGGCGGGTGAAGACAAACTCTGACTTCTTCGCTCCTCTTGCCTTCCAGTTATTAGTCAGTGCCTCTCATAGGCTAAAACCTTCTGGAAGCCACAGGGCAAGGGGCCTGGGAAAAGTGGTTCAGTGAGATTCAGAACAGGGCAGATATTAGTGTTATTATTATCATCTAATTTCAAAATGTATACCTTTCCTTATTCTTGGTTAAAAAAAAAAAAGCTTCATTTGCATTACTTACATGTATCGATAAATAGGATTTCTTTTGGACTCATGTGAGAAGCCAAAATATGCTACCCTAAAATATACTTTGGCATAATTCAAGATGGGTAGTCAGCAGGCTGCAGGCACAGAAGTGGCTCCGAAAAGTGGTCCTTTGTAGGGGAGATTTGCATCTGTGGAGGAAATTCACATTAGTGAATTAAACAGCCGATGCAGAAGCTTTCTCTGAGGTCCGTTTATCCATTTCTAAAAAAGATGAACTCACATGAAAAGGAGACTAAAACTCTGACACATTTAGAAGTCGGACAGAGAAACTTATCACAGGACACCATCTATTCTTTTTGAGAACTGCTGCCTGGGAATCTTCATCTGCATCTCAAGACAGCCTTTGCTCACCATGCCTTTCCTCCCCTCTCTCTCCCATATTCTGTCACATGCTCCAAGCCTCTATTTCTTTTTGTGTGGTATAAAACCTTCAGTCATCTGGCTCATCCTGGAGTCTCATAATTGCAGGACTCCCAGACCCACGTGCATATTAATAAACGTGAATGCCTTTCCTCCTCTTAATCTGTCTATTGTCAGCTCATTTCTCAGTCTCAAACAGCAAACCTCCAGAAGAAATAGGGAAAATTCACTTGTTCCTACACTCAAAGTGGTGTTCATATAACCATTGCCGTGTGAAAACCCACTCCAAAATTGAGTGGCTTAAAACAGCAAGAATCACTAACTTGCTCATGAATATGTGATTTGGGAAGGGCTTCAGAGGGGCAGCTTGTCTGTCCACCACATGGTAGCTCGGCTGGGGGCCAGAGGACCTACTTGCTCACCACTATATCCCTAGAGCTCAGAACGTGGCCTGGAACACAGGAATATATCGCAATAAAACATATTTGACTGGCTATATCAATCCCAGTCTGAAACAAGCCCTATTTCTTGATTTGCAGTCATTTGAGCCAATATATTTTCTTTTAAGTCAGTTTGAGCTGTATTTTCTGTAGCCTTCAACCAAAAGTTTGCTAACTGATAGAAGGGAGGTGAGGATGTGATAGCAAAAGTAAACTGTCTCAAAGAAGAAATGATGCTCAGATTACCAGAGGTTAAGAAGAGGTGCCCCCAGCAACAGAGGAAGAGCAGGGGTTCCAGACACGTCTTGGTGGCAAGTGTCCCGGGAAGATGGCGAGGTTTCAGTTAAATAAGGGCTCCAGAGAGGCAGAGTGGTGGCTTAAGGAGGCATCACCATGGCCAGGGTGGAAGGAGAGCCTAGCAGCAAGAACAAAACAAAACAAAACAAAACCAGCCTTCATTCTGTAAACAACACAAAATCATCAGACAGCACCCAACCCTGAAAGGACTATGTGAGAGAGACAATGGCCATCTGTGCAGAGGCCACTCGCAACAGGTGGAGGGCCCCCAAAATGTAGCACTGCACGAGGCTGCCCTAACCTGACGACTCCCAGGAGGTTAAAGGGAAGTTGCAGGAATGACTGAGGTCAATTTCTTGCCAATTTGGCAGAGCAGGGGCATGGCATGAGAAATCAAGTTGGTTTGTAGAAAATAAATTTTCTTCAACATCTGAATTTGGGGACTGAGATTCACATCCATTAAATAAGAGCTTGCCTGAGGTGGAATTGGTTTTCAAAGACTGGAGGAAATGGAGTGTGGGGGTGCGTGTGGGAGAATTGGTGAGAAGTGGATGCAGAATGCTCGGTAGGTCAGGATCACCTTGAGCGTGTTGGGGAGAGAAAGTAACTTACAGGCTCTCTGACTACAATATTTTCTTATGCAAATTAACTTATAGATGACTGGTGAATGATGTCAGTGAAAGGCAAAAGCTGTGATGATTCCTATGCATTTTTACCCAATACATTAGTGTTTTGTTCTACTAAGTAACAGCTGAATGTCAAAGTAGGTACACAGTAGCTGAATACAGCAAGCCATGGAGGGATACAGTACTGTGTAGAATACCTGTGATTCATCCCATGTTTATCTCTTGTCTTGATTTACCCACGGTCTGTCTTAAAAGTGTAGTTTTACCTGACCTTTGATTCTTGTCTCCGTGAATTCAGGAAGGGGACATAAAAAAAACTCAAAATTATCTTTTTTTTTTTTTTTTTTTTTTTTAGGGTTAGGCCCCTTGTAGTGTATTTGGAATTTGTTCCTCTGGATCAAACAGTCAACCAAAGTTTTTACCTGGAAGTTTTGAGAAGGTTGTGACACGATCTGCAGAAGAAACATCCCGAGTTGTTGCAAACAGGCGATAGGGTCTTCTACCAGGACAATGCACCTGCCCATGCTACACTTTATTCTCATAAATAGCCTCAGTTTGTTCTTACACCCTTTGTATCAAGTTGCCTGCAGTTTAAAAGTAAAACTTTATGTTTAATTTTCTATTTCTTTAAAAAGAACTAGCCGGACTCGGTGGCTCAGCCTGTAATCCCGCACTTTGGAAGGCTGAGTTGAGTGGATTGCCTGAGCCCGTGGGCTCGAGACCCGCCTGGGCAACTTGGCAAGACCTCATCTCTACAACACATCAAAAAATTAGCCGGGCGTGGTGATGTGTGCCTGTAGTTCCAGCTACTTGGAAGGCCGAGGCAGAAGGATCGCCAGAGGCCAGCAGGTCGAGGCTATGGTGACCGGGAGTGTGCCACTGCACTCCAGTCTGGGCAACAGAGTGAGACTCCAACTCAAAAAAATGAAATAAAATAAAGAGAACTAAATTTTGTGGTTTTTTGTTTGTTTTTGTTTTTTTTAGAGATGGGGTCTTGCTATATTGCCCAGGCTGGACTTGAACTTCTGAGCTCAATCAGTTCTCCTGCCTCAGCCTCCCAACCTGCTGGGATTACAGGGTTTACCGTTGCATACTTTTTTTTTCCGAGTGGGTCTTGAACCTGCAGACTCAGGCAATCCACTGCCTCTGCCTCCCAAATTGCTGGAATTATAGGCTGAGCCACCGAGCCCGGCCAGTTTCATACATTTTAAAGTGTTCTGTTCCAACCAAATATGTTCATAAGTCTTATTGTTTTAACTGTGCATCTTTGCAGAATAGAGATTTTCTGAATGTGTTATCTAGATTTTTGTGGACTTTCTTGTACTTCTTGCACTAGCCTCCAGGTGGCACCACCAGTTCCAGGCAACTTTGCTGTTCTGGGATTCTCAGAGGCTGTGGGCCAGGGAAGCCGAAGCAGCAGGTTGGGCATTGTCTGTCTCCACAATCAGCATTTATACGACAGGTGACCAAAACAAAAAAACAAAAACAAAAAAACCTGAAATTTATTTATAAGAAATTGTACATTTATTCTTACATGTTTAAACTTCAGCCAACTTCAAAGTACTCTGTGCTTGATGCAATACACCTATCCAGATGTTTTTTCCAGTGCTCAAAACATTTTCTAAACTCGTCAGTTTTGATGTCTTTTGGTGCTTCCGCCAGGGGTTTTTTTGTTTGTTTGTTTTGTTGGTTTCACTCTTTCACACCAGGGAAACAAAATCAAGTGTCTTGGGCGGGATTAGGTGAATAGGGAGGGTGGAGCACAGGATCATGCCGGTCTTGGTCAAAAACTGCTGAACACTCAGTGCGGTGTGGGCAGGTTGTCTGTGTAAACCACCCATCATGGAATGGGCAAAGGTGTGGGAAGAATTTCCCAGAAGAAATTCACTGAAGCCAAATGCAGCCTATCACAACAACACTAGCTGGTGCACTGATGCCAGTGGGTTCCTAGAATACTTACCTAGTGGGGGAAGCCTGTACTACCAGGGGCCCACCCTCCAAAAGATAATTCTGTTTTTTTTTATGCCCCCCCCCCCTTGTATATGCCTTGCTTTCTCTAACTTGCTTCTTAGTCTTGTCCACTAACTATTCTTACTCAAGAAATCTAGCTTTGAGAACCAAAGGATTGTTCTTTCTTCATCTGCCTTGAGCGCGTTAACACTTGGTCATTTATGTATGTTTTCTTTAATGCGGTCCCACCAGTTCTTTTGTGGCTTTGGTTAACATGTGAGGCAACTCCTAAATCCACTTTTCTATCCTTGCCCCTCTTAAAGTACTATCATCTCAATACAACAGTCCCAAGAGGGGCTGGATTTTTCCCCACTGAATGCTCAAGTACTATGGAGCTGAGCATTTTAGAAGCATGATAGCTCTGAGAAATATGAAGTCAGTGCGTTTCGATGCCATCTCTACACTCCTTCTTTCCACCACATCTCTCCTTTCACCATCAGACGTGTTGATGTTGCAGCTGTAAGCAAATATCTGTCCAGGTTTCTGTCACGGTTCACTAGATTTTCAATTTATACTTGTTAACTTTTCTCCTCATATATATCTACTCACCACATGAACGTTTTTAATAAACACAGAGGGTGTCAAAAAATGTATACACATTTTAAGAACAGAAAAAATTGTATTAAAATGGTAACACTCAGTAAGATGAACACAAGGCATGTTTGACTTCTGCAATTACAAGAGGTGCTCAAAGTGGTTATCATCAGTATCCAGACACTTCTGGTTACGTCGAACATCTCTTAGCATCTTTTAAAATGTGTGTACCTTTTTTGGCATCCCTGGTGTATTACTGTGTGTTGCACAATTACCCGCTCCTTCTGGAGGTCTTTCCTTTGTTCCCTTTTAAGAATATTCCTTTTTTAATTTGCCCAGTATAAATGCTCCTTTCTACAGGAAAGTCTTCCCAGGTTTGTCTTAACCAGAATTTCTCTGCCTGCCCCCACGCTCTGGGAATCCTTGGTTTGCATCTCTATAAGAGCACCTACATGCCAGTGCAGTGGAGGTAGTCAAGTATGCTGAGCAGCCCACAGCCTCTGGAGTTAGGACACCCTCCCTGGCTTTGTTTTCTGACCCTTCCACTTTTGAGGATAAGTTATAAGAGAACTTAACTCTGGGCCTCAGCTCTCTCACCTGTAAAATGGGAATAGTATCACTTATCTCACATGGCAGTTATGAAAATTAAAAAATGTCTATGGTACTTAGCAAAGTGTCTAATATAACAGTTCTGTGTCTTGCACATATTAAGGATTCAATGGATCCTGGATATTATTTATAGTGTCTTGGGTATTTATCCACTCATTCTCTTAACAAATACTTCAGGGCTTACACTAGTGGCGAGAGACACACGTAACTAACTAAATAAATATGTAATATATGGTCGAGTACTGATGAATGTTATGAAGAAAAATCGTGGGGGGATAAAGGGATTGGAGAGTGGTAAAGGATGTAGAGAAGTTGACTGGGGCAGACATCTGAAGGTAATGAGAGCGAGAGTCATGAGAACATCTTGGGAAAGAACATTCCAGGCAGAGGAAATAGCGAGTGCTATTGGGAGTACTCCTGGCATGCCTGAAGAGTAGCAGGGAGTAAGGTGAGGCTGGGAAGAGTAGAAGCCAGAGAGATGGGTGAGAGGTAGGGAGGCAGGGAGGCAGGCCAGATCAAAGGGTCAAATAGTGTGTGCACAACTTTGAAGTTTCTTTTTTCAAATTTCTTTTATTTTTTTGAGTCCGAGTCTCACTCTGTCACCCAGGCTGGAGTGCAGTGGCAGGCTCATGGCCACCCAAGCGTTGACCTGCTGGACTCAAGCAACCTTTCCGCTTCAGCCTTCCAAGTAGCCAGAACTACAGGTACGTGCTACCATGCCCGGCTAATTTTTTTTTTTTTTTTTTTGAGTTGGAGTCTCACTCTGTCACCCAGACTGGAGTGCAGTGGCCGCTCCCGGTCACTGCAGCCTCGACCCACTGGGCTCCGGCGATCCTTCCGCCTCAGCCTTCCAAGTAGCCGGAATTACAAGCACGCGCTACCATGCCCGGCTGATTTTTTTTTTTTTATTTATGGTAGAGATGAGGTCTCGCCAAGTTGCCCAGGCGGGTCTCAAACCCGCGGGCTCAGGCAATCCACTTACATCAGCCTCCTAAAGCGCGGGATTACAGGCTGAGCCACCGAGCCCGGCAATTTTTTTTTTTTTTTTTTTAATTGTAGAGACGAGGTCTCACCAAGTTGCCCAGGCTGGTCTTGAACTCCTGGGCTCACCTCGGCCTCCCAAAGTACTGGGATTACAGGCCTGAGGCACCGTACTCGGCCTGACTTTAAAGTTCCTATAATATTTGGCTGCATTTTGTAGCAAGTACTATATTTTCAGTCCACAAATCAGAGTCCAAGAGTAACTGTCTTCATTTTTCCAGAGCTAAACTTAGTCTCTGCCTTAAAGTCTCAGTCTGCTCACTGGCTGAAAACTGGGTTAGTCAATTCCAGGTCTTCTCAGTCATTTCAGGATTTTTCTACACTGTTATCTGCTAAATGTATGATCCTGTCTGATCCTCAAATGTTGTTATCTCCTCAGGCTGATATCTGTTGAGATTCCCATGTCCTCATCTGGTCTTTGGCCACAACCTCTTGTGACACTTTGTACTATGCTGTCACCTTATAACCCATTGGTTAGCTGGTTTTCTCTTTCAGCTAATTTTTGCAGTCCTCTAAATAAGAGGAAAAATCTAGAAAAACCCATCTGTTCTCTTGGCCAGCAGGAAGTTTGGCAGGGATTCCTGAGCTCTCTCTGTCTCACGGCATTCCTTGTGGGCTTTTGTGCTGGGTCACAGGAAAGCAACATGGGACTTCCATGAGATTCAGCCTCCAGATTGCAGATGGAAAGTTGGCATATGTCTCTCCTACTCTCAGACCACTCTAAGCTTATCTAAATATCTGAAGCTAATCCTAGATGAGGGTAGGTGAGATATTATCTTATTTTAGTTTAGATGCTTTTCTATCTTATTTTCTTTGTACTCATATCCCACCCCAGCTTGGAGACTATTTATGTGGTGTTGGGGAAAAAAGTGAGAAGCCACAAAACTTTCCTAATTTACATCTGGACCAAGGTTCTTGAATTTAGAACAAAATGCTGGACTACCTTTGTCCTCTAGTTCTGTCCCTCTGAGGTGACAGGACTCACATCCAATGACCTGTATGGGGATGGTCACAGGACAAAAAAAAAGATCTATGGGGAATAAACAGTGGCTAATATTTCACAATATGATATTGCCACATTTGTAACTATTTACTTTCTAAATACACTTGGTTAAGAAAAAGAATAAGAACAACTGAGAAAACAGTTCATAAGTACATCCTTGTGGACTGGGTCTGTTAGTGAACTGTAACAATCAGTATCCAATCAGGAGACTGCAACAACACAGTATACTGAACAGGAAATATTCAGTAAAAAGAATTATTAATTCCAACAGGTGACTAATTTGAAAGGCATAAAAGGAACTCTCAAGAGTACTCACAAGACCTGAGGGAGGGTACCTAAGGAAGGATAAGCTTGGACGTGGGAGTGCCAGGGATCTGCT
Organism: Tarsius wallacei; assembly: GCA_963574415.1. Classification (NCBI taxonomy): domain Eukaryota; kingdom Metazoa; phylum Chordata; class Mammalia; order Primates; family Tarsiidae; genus Tarsius; species Tarsius wallacei. The sequence continues at coordinate 5,801 of CAUYQG010120085.1, read as the reverse complement.
CTAAGGGTGGGATCAGCTCTCACTGGCGAAGTAATGGTTGCAGCCACTAGATAATGAAGAAGTTGGCTGGTTTGCCCTGGGCCAGCACAGGTCCACCGTCACTGGTTGGAGGCTGGTGGGCAGAAAACATGGCTGGGAGTGGTCACAGGAAACACTTTTCCAGAATGCAAGGGGCTGAAGCTGGGTAGCCTACTGCTGGGATGCCTGCATGTCTCACCGGCAGCCACCGGCAGAGATGCCAGTGAAACTTGATTGAAGTGAGTGTCATGTATGTCCCTCTCTCAGCACTTTTGTCAGCGGTAAAATAAGAGCAAGAAAAGAAAGCAGAAGCTCGGCAGGGCGCGGTGGCTCAGCCTGTAACCACAGCACTTTGGAAGGCCGAGGCGAGAGGGTTGCCTAAGCCTAGGGGTTCGAGACCAGCCTGGGCAACTTGGTGAGACCTTGTCTCTACAATAAATCACAAAAACTAGTCAGGCATGGTGGCAAGTGCCTGTAATACCAGCTACTTGGAATGCTGAAACGGAAGGGTTTTCTGAACCAGGAGTTCGAGGCTGCGGTGGCGGTGAGTGTGCCACTGCACTCCAGCCTGGGTGATAAGAGTGAGACTCCAACTCAAAAAAAAAAAAAAAAAAAAAGAAAGCAAAAAGCAGAAGTTCATCAGAACTAGAGGTCCCTTCTTCCTGCAGTTTCCCTCCAGCGCCCCCTACTGAGAATGTCTAACATTGTGCCAGCAGCAACGATAAGATCCTCACAGTCTAGTTCCATTAACATAGAGGAAGCAATGAAATGTGAATTTGGAGTTGATGATAACTGACGTGTGGATGAAGTACAATATTAAATGTGATCAATTGGGTGTTACCAGGATCTCTAGAAGAACCGTTTCCTAAGAATTGAGTACCAGGCACTATGACAGATAATGATATTTTGAAGAATTCTCTGCCCTCCTGAGTTTGCATTTGGGGCGGGGACAGGCATAGATTGACAGACAATAAATAAGTAATCAACAACAACAACAATTCAGATACTAATTGGTGCCATGATGAGAATAAATGGAGAACTAGGAGAGAGAATAAGAAAGGGCTCCTTTTAGAATGAAGAAGCGGCCAAGATTGTGAATGATTTTGAAATGGTCCAAAAAGGCTCCTAGGTCTCTTGACTAGATCACCCTTCAAGTTATTCTCAACCTATCATGTTAGCTATTTTTGCTATCTTTGAGCTACTTTATAACTCTGTAAATTGCAGATAATTGATAGCAATGCAAGTTAATCTTGTCCATAGACATGCAAATAATTTTGTCCTGTGAAAGTCCAACTGATCTCCCTCCCCCTACCCTTCTGTGGAAGAAGCCAGTTTGCATATATTAAACAAATTCATTTTAACATTCTTGATGGCCTATAAATGTAACTGCTCTTTGGATTCTCCTTTTAATCCATTTTAATATCTTTTTTTTTTTAAGTTGGAGTCTCTGTTGCTCAGCCTGGAGTGCAGTGGCACACTCACAGCCACCACAGCCTCGACCTCCTGAGTTCAGGCAATCCTTCCATTTCAGTCTTCCAAGGAGCTGGAACTACAGGCGTGTGCCACCATGCCCAGCTAATTTTTTTAAAAAAAATTTCTTGTAGAGACAAGTTCTCACTAAGCTACCCAGGCTGGTCTTGAACCCCTGGGCTCAGGCCATCCTTTCGCCTCGGCCTCCCAAAATGCTGGGATTATAGGCTTGGGCCACTGCTCCGGGCCTCATTTTAATATCTTTTTTTTTTTTTTTTTTGGGTTGGCGGCCCACTCTGTCGCCCAGACTGGAGTGCCGTGACATGCTCCCGGCCACCACAGCCTTGACCTGCTGGGCTCCAGCGATCCTTCCGCCTCAGCCTTCCAAGTAGCCGGAACTACAGGTGCAAGCTACCATGCCGGCTAAGTTTTTATTTATTGTAGAGACGAGGCCTCGCCAAGTTGCTCGGGCGGGTCTCGAACCCATGGTCATTTTAATATCTTATGGGTTTTCTCATTAATGAGTTACATGAAATTTTTGATGTGTACCTTTTATATTCATATGAGTCATAATTTACCTTTTAAAAAATAATTACAGTAAGCAATGATTGTGTCACTGCAGTCTGGGTGACAGAGCAAGACCCTGTCTCAAGAAAAAAGTATCCTTTAACATTTAGATTCAGTCCCAAATAATCCAGTGTTGGGGGCACTCAGTCAACATTCACATCACATCAAGACTGAATGAGCCGATCAGGACTGTCTGCACTTTCATTATTTGTGTACCATGCCAAAAATCACCTTTGAAAGATGGGATCATGAGAGAGTACAGGGTTGGGCAACCCCCTTGGGTTCCCTCCCACTGTTGGAGCCTTTCAGTCCCCTCAATAAATCCTGCTTTCTAAAAAGAGAGAGAGAGAGAGAGAGAGAGAGAGAGGGAGAGAGAGAGAGAGAGAGGGAGGGAGGGAGGGAGAGAGAGAGAGGGAACGCGTGCGAGCGTGCGTGCACAGGGTTTCAATTTAGAGATCTGACACAGTTTTATCAAAGGTGCTTATGAAATCAAGGAGATATTGCTTTTTCTAACATTGATGGCAGTTAAGAAAATGTTTAGCAGGACCCTTCTTAGGTATTTTTGAGCCATGGTTCATGAACAGAGTCGTCTTCATAGAATTTAAAAATAACTTAGAAAACTTAGAAATCATCTATTTCAGTCCCCTCATTTTTTTTTTTTTTTGAGTTGGAGTCTCACTCTGTCACCCAGACTGGAGTGCAGCGGCCGCTCCCGGTCACTGCAGCCTCAACCTGCTGGGCTCTGGCGATCCTTCCGCCTCAGCCTTCCGAGTAGCCGGAATTACAGGCACGCGCTACCATGCCCGGCTGATTTTTTTATTTATTGTAGAGATGAGGTCTCGCCAAGTTGCCCAGGCGGGTCTCGAACCCGCGGGCTCAGGCAATCCACTCACCTTAGCCTCCCAAAGGCGCGGGATTACAGGCTGAGCCACTGAGCCCGGCTTGTTTATTTTTATAAAACACTGCAAACTGTCTTCCAAAATGGCTGTACTATTTTGTATTCCCACCAGCAATTAATGAGAGATCCTGTTGCTCCACATACTCAGAAGCACTTGGTGCTGTGTTCTGAATTTTTGCCATTTAAATAGGTGTACAGTTGTACAGTGGTATCTCTCTTTTTTTTTCAGTAGCTTGTCTTAGTTCCTTTGGGCTGTTATAACAAAAGACCTTAGACTTGGTAACTTAACAAATAATAGAAATTTATTTCTCATGGTTTTGGAGGCTGGACAGTTCAAGATCAAAACACCAGCAAATTCAGTGTCTGGGAAAGGCTCACTCTCTGCTCCATAAGTAGCCCCTTGTTGCATGTCTTCACATGACAGAAGGGCAAAAGGGATGGAAAAGGACAAACTCTATCTCTCAAACTCTTTTTTTTTTTTTTAGTTGGCGTCTCACTGTCATCCAGGCTGGAATACAGTGGCACAATCATGGCTCATTAAAGACTTGACCTCCTGGGCTCAGGTGATCCTTCCACCTCAGCCTCCTGAGTAGCTGGGACTACAGATGCGTGCCACCATGCCGGCTAATGGTTTTGATTTTTTTTTTTGTAGAGATAAGGTCTCGCTATAATGCTCAGGTTGGTCTCAAATCCCTGGGCTCAAGAAATCCTCCCACCTTGGCCTCCCGAAGTGTTGGGTTTATAGGCATGAGCCACCACGCCCAGTCTCATCAAGCACTCTTATAAGACCATGGTCTAATCACGTTCTAAAGGCCCACTTCTTTTTTTTGAGTTGGAGTATCACTCTGTCGCCCAGACTGGAGTGCAGTGGCCGCTCTCAGCCACCGCAGCCTCGACCTGCTGGGCTCCGGCAATCCTTCCACCTCAGCCTTCCAAGTAGCTGGAACTACAGGCATGCACTACCATGCCCGGCTAATTTTTGATTTATTGTAGAGATGAGGTCTCGCCAAGTTGCCCAGGCGGGTCTCGAACCCGCGGGCTCAGGCAATCCACTCGCCTTGGCCTCCCAAAGAGCAGGATTACAGGCTGAGCCACCGAGCCCGGCCTCTACTTCTTAATACTATGTATATGTGTGTGTGTGTGTGTGTGTGTGTGTGTGTGTGTGTGTGTTAAAAACAAATATCATAAAAATTTAACTTCTAAAGAATTTTAAGTATACATTTCAATAGTGTTAAGTATATTTCATTGTTGTGAAACATATCTCCAGAACCATTTCATCTTGCTGAACTAAAGCTCTATACCCATTAAACAGTAACTCACCTTTTCCTCCCCTTTTCCCAGCCCCTGGCAACCACCATTCTACTTTCTATACCTATTAATATGACTACATACAATAGTTGGAATTATACAATAGTTATCCTTTTGTGGCTGGCTTACTTCACTTATCCTACCATCCTCAAGTTTCATCCATGTTGTAGCATGCGATGGGATTTCTACCTTTTTAAGGTGGTATAGTATATCCCATTGTAGGTATATACAACATTTTGTTTATCCATTCATCCATCAATGGACATTTGAGTTGCTTGCACCTCTTTTTTGAAATATATTTTTTATTTTTATTTTTGAGATAGTGTCTCACTCTGTCACCCAGGCAGGAGTGCAGTGGCATGATCATGGCTCACTGCAACCTCAATCTCCTGGGCTCAGGCAATCCTCCTGCCTCAGCTTCCTGAGTAGTTGGGACTACAGGCATGAGCTACCATGCCCGGCCTATTTTTTATTTTTAAATTACATTTTATTGTGTATTTTTGAGGTTTACAATATTATGTTATGGGATACACACACACACACACACACACACACACACATACATAGAAGCAGATGAATGTATCTACCATCTCACATAGTTACTTTTTATGTGAAAAGAGCAGCTAAAATCTACTTATTTAACAAAAATCCCTACTACAATTTTATTAACTATAGTCTTCATGTTGTACATTAGATTTCTAGATTTGTTCATCCTACATATAGGCTACTTTTTAATCCTTTGATCTATATGTCCCCATTTCCTCCCCCTGCCCACCTCTGGTAATCACTGTTTTATTCTCTGTCTCTTGTATAGCTGACTTTTTTAAAAAAGATTCCACATATAAGTGAGATAATGTAATATTTTTCTGTGTTTGACTTATTTCATTTAGCATAATGTTCTCCAGGTCTATACATGTTGTGGCAAATGGCAGGATCTCCTTCAATTTAAAGGCTGAATAATATATATATATATATATATAAAATATCTATACATATTATAAAAACACCATTTTCTTTATCCCACAGACACCCACTTATGTTGTTTCCATATCTTGGCTATTGTGAACAATGCTTCAATAAACGTGGGAATTCAGAGATTTTTATGAGTTGGTGATTTCATCTTCTTTGAGTATATACCCGGAAGAAGAATGGCTGGGTCTGTTTTCACCTCTTGAGTACTGTGAGTAGTGCTGCTATGAACATGGGTGTGCTCACTGTTTTTTTTTTATTTTTGCAATTCCCTGATGATGTATGATGTTCAACATCTTCTCATATGGTTATTTGTCATCGGTATTATTCTTTGGCTAGGTATCATATTTCTTGCCTATTTTTATTTGAATTATTTTCTTGTTGCTGAGTTTTAACAGTTCTTTACATATCTTGGATAACAATCCTTTATCAGATGTGTTTTCCTGATGTTTTCTTTCATTCTGTGGTTTGTCTTTTTAATCTCTTAACAGTGTCTCTTAGAGCAGAAGTTTTAAATTTTAATGAAGTCCAACTTATCAGTTTTTTTTGGTGCATCATGCTTTTGGTGTTT
>CAUYQG010120083.1:0-13699 GCA_963574415.1 Tarsius wallacei | reverse complement strand
TTTTGTTGGTGTTCATAGTTATTTTTTTCCACTGTTGTCTGAGAAGGTGCATGACAATATTCCAACCTTATGGAATTTGTTTATGCTTGATTTATGACCAAGGGTATAATCAATCTTTGAGTTTGTTCCTTATGGTGATGAGTAGACTGTATATTCTGTGATTGTTGGATGGAATCATCTGTAGGTCTCTATTAAGTCCATTTGGTTGAGTGTCAAGTTTAGGTTTTGGGTCTCCTTGTTGATTTTTTGCCTTGATTATCTCTCTAGGGCTGTTAGTTAGGATTCAAGTTATCTGCTAAATAGTGTTAGAGTCAATATCTTTTTTTAGTTTACTTAGTAGTTGCTTTGTAAATGCTGGTGCTCCTATGTTGGGTGCATATATGTTTAGGATGGATATTTCTTGTTGATGGATTGAATCTTTTATCATTGTATAGTGTCCTTTGTATCTTTTTAAAATTTTTGATAGCCTAAAGGTTGTTTTACCTGATATTAATCACAACTTCTGCCTTCATTTGTGATCCATTTACCTGGAAACTCGTTTTCCATCCTTGAACTTTGAGTCTGGGTGCATTCCAGTGGTGAAATGAGTTTCCTGGATGCAGCAAATAATTGGGTCATGGACTCTTTTCCAGTTTGCCATTCTGTGTCTTTTCAGTGGTGCATTTAGTCCATTCACATTCAAGCTGGTTATTGAAATGTGATTGTTTATCCCTATCATGAGGCTCTTATAAAATTTTTTCTTTGTTGGCTTGTTTTCTTTTGGTTTTGCAGTTGATGTATGTGTGTGTTTTCAAGTTTCATGTTGCGCAGTATTCTCTGTTCATTCTGTGCTCTGCCCTTCTCTTGGGAAAGAATGTGTAGTCATTCTTTTTTTTTCTTTCTTCTGTACTTAATATTTTTTAAGTGTCTCCTGTAGTGCTGATCTGGAAGCTGCATAATCTCTTAGGAATTGGATATCTGGGAAGGATTTTAATTCTCCATCATTGATGAAGCTGAGCCTGACTGAGTTTGAAATTCTTGGTTGAAATTGTTTATCTTTGAGGACTTTGAGTATAGGACTCCAGTCCCTTCTTGCTTGTAGTGTTTCAGCCAATAGGTCTGCTGCTACTCTGATTTGTTTTCTCTGGTATGTAGTGCTGCCTTAAGTTTTCTTTTGTGCCTACTTAGGTAAATTACTATGTGTCTAGTGGTTGGTCCTCTCATTTGATGTCTTGTGGGGGTTCTCTGTATCTCTTGTGCTTGGCTGGTTATATCTCTGGTGAGATGGGGAAAGTTTTCTTGGTTTACTTCCTGGAATATTTGCTCCAAGTTATGCTCTATTTCCCTTTCTTTTCTGAGATACCAATCAGGCATATGTTCGGCCTCTTGATATAATCACACATCTCTTGTAGGCTTTGTTCTTTCTTTCTGAGTTTTCTTTCTATGTTTTTTAGAGATTGGATTAATTCCCTGTTCTGGTCTTCAAGTTAGAGATTCTTCTGCTAAATTAATTCTGCTTTCCATGCTTGTCATTTTGTTATTTATTTCCTGGATGAAATATTTTATTGCCAAAATCTCTGTTACAAGTTCTTACAGTGTTGCATCTTGTCTTTCCTGAGTCTTATTCACTCTTTTCATCTATGCCCTAATCCCCTGTCATATTCTGTGACTAATCTTTGGTGAATTCCATTGTTTGGGCACCATGTTCTGATTTTTTAGGAGTTTTCTCTTTGTTACACTTGAAATTTGGTCTTCTATTGATTTTTCATTTGTGACAGATCTCTTGTTTTTCTCCTTAGTTCTGTTATTCAGTGTCAGTGGGAGCGGTCTTCCCTTCTGATGTTTGCTCAACCTTCTAATCTTCCCTGATCTGTGTCCTGTATTTGTTCTATTTTGATATAGGAAGGTGGATGGGAAGCTTTGCCGTCTCTTGTAGTTTTTGAAAATTGAATAATGTAGGGGATGGAGCACTATGATTGAGAAACTACTTGCAAATTTCAATGTTTACTGATTGTGGTATGTGTTCCCGGAGACCCACTCTCCACCATGCCTCTGTATGATGATGAAAAGCAGAAACGAATGCAAAAAACAACTGAACACACACACACACATACATACACTCCCCAAAACAAACTGGAATAACGACAATGTGAAACAAAACAACAACAAAAAAACAAGAAAACTGAACACACACACACACACATGCCTAGCACAAAGTGAGTGGAGAAGAAAAATAGAAAGACTGGAGGGGGGAAAATAAAAGGAATTCAGATAGAATCCTCACATGTATAATGGCACATGGCTTAAACTCTTCAAAAAAAGAAAAGAAAAAAAAATCAGAAGAGCTAAAGAGCAAAAACAAGCCAACAACAACCAAATTGAAAGATGAACTCTCAATCATTCACATACACACATAAACAGAAAACAACAATTAAAAGAAGAAAGAAACAGAAAAAGAAACACAATTGGGGGATGCACATTTATGCACAAAGGACAAAATATTTTAAAAGTTGACTAAATAAAAAGCAAAATTTAAAAAAATATTTTAAAAACCCCAAAAACCCTGCCCTTTTTTGGCAGGCTTTGTAATTTTTCCTCTAATCTGGTCTCTTCTGCAGAGCCACCTCTTCCACTCATGCCTCAGTGTTTGGAGCAGGGAAGGAAGAGGAGTAGTGGAGGTAGGTGGGGCTGCAGGCTTCCCCTCTTACTCTTGTATGGTCAATGAGATCTCCTCTGGTGGGGAAGTGAGAGATTGTCTCTTCCCCAGGTATGTATTCAAGGGGGTGCCCTAGCCAGGCCTATCCTAGAATGGAGTTCTTCTATTGTGATTGATGTCTAAGCTCTGCCTGGGTTTGTCTCTCTCAGTCATGGCCCAGCTGTGTGGGAGGATTGCTGGGGAGGACAGGGTTCGGGTCAGCCCTGGACTCATCACCGATCTCTTTGGAGTTCTTCCTCATCTTTTCCTGGCCACACTCTTTGTCCTGTGGTTGGATCTCAGTAGGGGGTGGGGTGCCTGGGACTCAGCACTGGTCAGATCCCTCTGAAGTTTATGCTTTCAGGATATTCCCTCTGGGCCACAGTAAATCCCTGAGTAGTTGATCTGCCAATCACAGAGATAAGTCTGTGCTCTGTGGTGAGCAAGTCGGAGCACTTTCCTGACCCACCTTCAAGGTGGTGGTGGGGTGCCTCTCTTGTCCTCTTCCATGAGACTCTGCCTCTGGACTCTGCCTCTGGAGGACCACAGCCCATGCTGCCATTGCCCTGCTGGGCACTGTAGTGTTGAGGCAATGCCTGGAGCTGGCAGTCTCTCCTACTGCAGTGGTGAGGCAGAACCTGAGGCAGTAGTCTCTTTCCACTGCTTCTTCACAGAAGAATTTTTCATCTGTTTAAAAAAAAAAAAAATATGGACCAGGCTCAGTGGCTCAGCCTGTAATCCCAGTGCCTTGGGAGGTCGAGGTGAGTGGATTACCTGAGCCTGTGGGTTTGAGACAAGCCTGGGCAACTTAGTGAGACCTCATCTCTACAATAAATAAAAAAATTTGCTGGGCGTGGTAGCGCATGCCTGTAGTTTTGGCTACTTGGAAGGCTGAGGCAGAAGGATTGCCGGAGCCCAGCAGGTCGAGGCTGCGGTGGCTGGCAGGGGCCACTGCACTCCGGTCTGGGCAACAGAATGAAACTCCAACTCAAAAAAAAAAAATGGTGCTTGGCTTCTGCAACATAGGAAGAGCCGGCAGGGAAACTGCAGCACCAGGGCCCTGGCCACTTGCTCACAAGCCCCCACTTAGTCAGTCTCTCCCAGTATTTTCTTCTCAGGAAGGGTTTTGTTGATTTTTTTAAAAATGGCACTTGGCTTCTGCATCCCGGGAATTGCTAGGGTCCAAGCCCAGCAGCTGCAGCACCAGCTGTTGTACCAGGAGAGTCCTGACTGCTAGCTCCCTAGCCCTCACTCAGTCAGTCACTCACTCACCAGCATGTATACAAAAGTTTCCATACAACTCACTCACTCAGATCAGAATTTGCATAGTTTGACTGGCTTGGCAGCCATCTTCCAGAACCCAATCATAAATTGTTTTTAAAAATAAGACCTTCTGACCAGACATGCGTCTCCATACACCTGGCTAATTTAGTTATTTTTTGTATATACAAGGTCTTGCTATGTTGCTCAGGCTGGTCTCAAACTCCTGGCCTCAAACAGTCCTCCCACCTCAGCCTCTCCAAGTGCTGAGATGACAGGTGTCAGTCACCATGCCCAGTTAATTTTTTTCTCAACCACTCTCCACTGTGGTTTTCTGGGGTCCTCTCAGAGACCTGGCCTCTGGGGGGTGTGGTCTTCAACCAAGTGACACCAGCAGAATGGGAAACACCCAAAGCAGGGCTGAAGCCACAACTTCCACACAATCTTGCCTACGAAGAACTGTTGGAGCACAGGACTCTGGGTCTCCCAATGCTCAGACATGGCCTTCCAACCCCGGGCTGTCACCACCCAGAACAGGGGCTCAGAGTTGGGGATCACAGGTCCGGCCTTAGAGGGGTCGCTGAACAGTTCAAAGAGCAGTGGGGCCAGTGGTGGGACACACATTCCCTGGAACATGGACACAAGCCTCCACAGTGGCAGGTCCCAATACCTCTGGGTGGAACTGGGGCATGTTATAATGAACCTTCCAGACCCTTCCACCTATTGGAACATCAGAGACCTACATAGATGTCAGTCCCCCATCTGCAGAGTCAGCAGAAACACCCCATGTTAAATCAAAAGGGGTGCCAGATGTGGTGGCTTAGTCCTGTCATCCCAACACTTTGAGAGGCTGAGGTGGGAGGATCACTTGAGGCCAGGAAGTTGAGACCAGCTTGGGCACCATAGCAAGACCATGTATCTACAGAAAATAAAAATAAAAAAATAGCTGGGCATGGTGGTGTACACTTGTGGTCCCAGCTACTTGGAAGACTGAGAAGGGAGGATCACCCAAGCCCAGGAGATTGAGGCTGTAGTGAGTCATTGTTGTGCCACTGCACTTCAGCCTGGACAACAAAGACCCCTATTCAATTAATAGTAGGGAGGAGGGCACAGGGAAGTTCATACACTTGCAACCTTCCTATTGATAAGTCAGAGTATGCTGTGTGTGTGATTTCAGGCTGTGCCTCATGCAGAGACAGGCATAGGGACTCATCCTAAAATGCTCCATGTGGCCACCTAGGAAGTTAGAATTAGTTATTAGTGGATTCTTACCCTTTTCCTGTTTTTAAATTGTCAGTGTCCCTGTATTACCTTTCTACAAGGTAGCAAGTATATTTTTGGTTAATGGATGGATGGATGGATGAATAGACAGATAGATGGAGATAGATGGATGGATGGATAGATAGATAGGGTAAATTAGATAGATGACTGGGTAGATAAATGATAGGATAGATAGATGATATATACATGATTGATAGGATAGATAGGCAGACAATAGATGAATGGACAGATACATAGATGGACAGATAGATACATAGACAGGTGAATGGATAGATACATACATACGTAGATAAGCAGAGGGATGGTAGGTAGGTAGGTAGATGGATAGATAGACAGGGAGATGATAGATTTTTTTACTTTTTAGAGACAAGTTCTCACTCTGTCACCCAGGCTGGAGGGCAGTGGCCCACAATCACAGTTCACTGCAGCCTCTACCTCCTAGGCTCAGGCAATCCTCCCACTCAGCCTCCTGAATAACTGGGACTACAACCAGGTATGGAGGTGCATGCCTGGACAGGGAATCTTATTTTTAAAAACAATTACTCTTGGTTTCTGGAAGACCGTGGCCAAGCCAGTTGGGCTATGAAAATCCCCATGTGAGTGAGTGAGTGTATGGAAAATTTTGTGTACATGCTTGTAAGTGAGTGGGCATGTGAGTGACTGACTGAGTGAGGGCTAGGGAGCTAGCAGCTGGGGCTCTCCTGGTGCAATGGCTGGTGCCCCAGCTGCTGTGCTTGGATCCTAGCAATTCCTGGGATGCAGAAGCCAAGCGCCATTTTTTTTAAAGTCAACAAAATCTTTCCTGGGAAGAAAATGCTGAGAGAGACTAACCAAGTGGGGACTCGTGAGCTAGTGGCCAGGGCCCTGGTGCAACAGCTGGTGCTGAGGCTTCTCTGCTTGGTCCCTGGCTCTTCTCAGGTCACAGAAACCAAGCACCATTTTTGCACCACACCTATGTAATTTTTTTAATTGTAAAGATGAGGTCTCTTTATGTTGCCCAGGCTAGTCTTGACCTCCTGAGCTTAAGTAATTCTCCCACCCCAGCCTCCCAAAGTGTTTGGATAACAGATGTGAGCCACCACACCTGGCTAAGTATAATATTTTCAATACCATGATAGGCAAAGGTTTTCCTTGTGCTCAGGATTTTCAGTTGAATAAGTCATAGATAGTAAACCCAATTAGAAGACGGTTGCAGTGTGGACTTGCCATATTTCTCCCCTTAGAACCTCTGTCCCCTGGGGTATCAAAATGATTCTTCCCATCTGGTAAAAAGGTGATCTGCTTTGTGTGGTGAATTTTATAGGCCAAATTAGTCAGGCTACATTACCCAGATACCCACTCAAACTAGGTGCCACTGTGAATGTACTTGTAGGTGTGATTGACATTTACATCAGTAAATTGTCTTCTCTATAATGTAGTGAGCTTTGTCTAATCAGAAGGAAGTCTTGAAATAAAAGAGGAGTGACCTCCACTAGTGAAGAAGGGATGCCACCTCCACATGACAGCATAAAAATCTTTCGTACATTTCTACCTTTGGGACTCAAGTCTGCAACTCCAATTACTGCCAGAATTTCAAGACTGCTGGTCTGTTCATCCATTCACCCACCCACCCATGCTTATGATCAATTTGTCCACATACCTGTCTGTCTATGCTCAGATACCATATACTCATGTGTCCATTGGTTTATTGCCTCTTACTTGCCATCTACATACCTATTTATGTATTCATCAATTTAACTTTCTTTCTCATTTCTGTTATCTATTATCTATTATCTATTATCTGTTATCTGTCATCTATGTATCTATTTATGAACTCACCTTACTTATCTCTCTCTATCAATTCATTTTATCTGTTTATCCGTTAATTCATCTTACCTACCTATCACTTTCATCAATTGTCTACCTACCTATCTACTCATAACCTAGCTCTTTGTCATCACTAATCCATATGCCTACCCACTAATTTCTTATTGTATCTTATTTATCATCTTTTTGTCTACTTATCCATCAGTTTATCTTACTTATCTGTCATTTATCATCTGTTATTTGTCTTCTTATGTATTTATCCATCAATTTATCTCATCTATCATTTATCATTTATTATCTCTCCTCTATCATCTGTCTATATCTCCCTCTCATCTATTATTTATCTACCTATTTATCTATCCATCACTTTTTCTATTTATCTACCTGTCAATCATTTTATATATTTATCCATCAATTTATCTTATCATAAATTATCTATCTATTTAATTATCAGTCTCTATTATCATCATCATTTTCTAGCTTTCCATTCATCCATCTATCTGCCCATTCATCCCTCCCTCCAGCCATCCATTCATCCATCCATTGATCTATTTATCTACCTACTCATCAATATATCTTATCTATCAGCTATCTGTCTACCTTACCCATCAGTTTATCATTTTTATCTATCATCTGTCGTCTGTTATTTGTCTTTTGGCTACCAGAACTAAGATAGATTGGACAAGACAAGTTGCTTCTGGCTCCCAGAACTGTAAGATAGGTAAGATAAGATAGATAGGAAAGGATAAGATAAGATAGATAGCATAGGTTAAGATAAGATGCTTCTGGCTCACAGAACTATAAGATAGGTGAGACAAGATAAGACAAGATGGTTAAGATGAAACAAGACAAGACAAGATGGCTCTGAGATGACATGAGATAAGCTAAAGTAAGACATGACAAGCTGAGATAATTCTGGTTCCCAGAGCTATAATATAAGAATAAGGTAAGATTCCTCTGGCTCCCAGAATTATGGTCAGGTAGGGGGAGATGAGATAAAAGGTAAGATTAGATAAGATACTTCTGGTTCCCCAAAGCACAAGATGGATAAGATAAAATATGACAAGCTGACGTCCTGAACATCATAGGCAGCCTTGCCTACCTTAAACACGCCCAGAGAACTCACATCAGTCAACCATTGGGCAAAACCCTCAAGCACAAACCTTGTTTTATCATAAAATATTGATGCTTTGGGGCCATTTGTTGAATATTGCTGGTGGAAAGAAAAAGCAGAATGAATTTGCTTCTGTTTCCAGCTTTAAGAGAGCATCATACTCTGTAATCCTTTCTCAGGAAACTATCAAAATTCAAAGTATGGTTTCTATAATATGTGTCATTTTTCTCCGTGGTCAATTTGAAAAGCCATTGAGTCCAACCATTGTGGGTTGGGGACCGTGTGTAAATAAATATAAACTCATCCCTACACAACTTGGGGAATTAGGTGGACAGGCCATTATACAGATATTAAAACTCTGACATAGTAAGACAAATGCAGACAAATTTTTTTCTCCTGGAGTTTTCCATTTAAAAAAGAGGTATTTGGGGGTATATTTTTTCTTTTTAAATTTATTTTTTTGAAAGCAGGATTTATTAAGAGGTCAGAAAAGCTCCTACAGTGGGAAGGGACCAGGGGGTTGCCTTCTTTTTAAATTTTTATATTTATTTCCCAATTATTTACTTTGAATTTTGTTTCTTTTTAAATTACTTTTAAAATTACATTTATTTTATTTATTTATCTTGTAGCTTTAGGGCTACAAATAATTCTTGCTTCTGTAGCTGCTTTGTATATTGGTGAGAAGTCTGGGTTTTGAGTGCACCCACCACCCCCACCTGTGCTCACTGTTCCTGACAGTTGATTTATTGTCTCTCCTTCTCCTGATTCCAAGTCTCCAACGTCCCTCACACCATCTCTTGGCCTTTGCATATCCCAAGCTCAGCTCCCATTTATAAGCAAGAAAGCAGGGTATTGGGTTTTCTGTTCCTGCATTGTTTTATTTGGGTTGATGGTCTCCAATCCCAGCATAGTTGCTGCAAATGACATGATGTCATTCTTTTTGATGGCTACATAGTACTCCATGGTATATAGACACCACATTTCATCATTCACCAATGAGTTGGTGGTTTCCAATTCCATCCAAGCTTGCAGCAGAAGACTGGATATCATTTTTTTGACAGCTTTATAATACTCGATGATGTAGATATACACATTTTCATTATCCGCCAACCAGTTGATGGACATTTAGGTTGATTCCACATGTTTGCAACTAAGAATTGTGCTGTGATGAACATGTGGGCACAGGTGTCTGTTATATAATGACCCCTGTTCCTTTGGGTGGATACCCAGTCATGGAATTGCTGGATTGCATAGTCAGTCAACTTGAAGTTCTTTGAGAAATCTTATTTCAGCGTTTTCTATATTCCATTCCTGCTCTCCCATCCTAATGTTAATGAATAATAATTGGAGAGGTGGACTTAAAAAAGGATTCTCTAAAGTCTATGTATTTTATGATGAATCTATTTCTCTAAAAGCAGTGATACCATCATGTTTTTAAGAGGGAGAAATGCCATCCCTACAGTCTGATATAAAGTTGTCTGTATGTGTGGGTGCTGTGTCCATGGATTGAACCAAACCAACTGAGGATTGAAAATATTTAGTGGGGGTTGGGGGGAGGGGATCACATCTACATTGAACATGCATTTTTGAATTATTATTCAAATTATTATTCCCTAAACCATACACTAAAACAACTATTTACATAGCATTGACATACTTTAGGAATGATATAAAGTATGCAGGGGCATATGTGTATGTTATATGCAGATATGGTACCGAGCAATTTCTTTCTTTCTTTCTCTTTGTTTCTTTCTTTGTTTTTCTTTCTTTCTTTCTTTTCTTTCTTTCTTTCTTTTTCTTTCTTTCTTTCCTTCTTTCTATCTATCTCTTTCTACCTATCAGCTATCATCCTATCTATCTACTTTCTATCCATTCATCTATCCACCCATCCTTTCTATCATCTTATCTATTCTATCATCCATCTATTATCTGTCTATATATTATGTATCTGTCTATCTATCTTTCTATCATTTATCTATTTATCTATCATCATCTATGTATTATTTTGAGTTAGGGTCTCACTCCATCACTCAGACTGGAGTGCAGTGGCATGATCATTGTTTACTACAGTCTTGACCTCCTGGGTTCAGGCAATCCTCTTGCTTCAGCCTTCTGAGTAACTGACTACAGACTTGTGCCACCACATTTGGCTAATTTCTTTAAAAACATTTTTTCTAGATACAATGTCCTCCTATCTTGCCCAGGCTAGTCTCAAACTCCTGGCCTCAAGCAATCCTCCTGCCTCAGCCTCTAAAGTTGTTGGGGCAAAAAGCATAAGTCAACTTACTTGGCTCATTTTTAAATTTTTTTTGTGGATTTGAGGTCTTTTTTTTAATGAACATTTTTAATTTTAAAATTGTGGGGTACAGTTAAGGGTTAGATATATAATTATGCATTGTGCAGGTACCCTTGTTGATGAGGTGTGCCCCCACCCCCATCCTCAGACAGATATTGACTACAGCTAAGCCCATCTCCCTTTCCCTCCCTGCATCCCCCATAGTTTCCAGCCACTGTCAATCCTTTTCTTATAGTATTATGATAGATGTTCAAGGTCCACTTATGAGTGAAAACTTGTGATATTCAAATCTTTGTTTCTGTGAGAGATCACTCAGTATTATAAACTCTAGTTCCATCCAGGTTGCTGCAAAATTCATGATTTTGTTTTTTTTATGGCTGCATAGTATTCCATCGTGTATATGTACCACATTTTTAAAAGAGGACTGGATTTAAAAATGGATTCGAGGTCTTGCTATGTTGAGTAGCCTGGTCTTGAACTCGTGGCCTCAAGCAATCCTTCCCCCTTGACCTCCCAAAGTGCTGAGATGACAGGTGTGAGCCATCGCACCTGTCATACACGTTCTATATTAGGGATTTCAGCATCTGTGGATTGTAGTGTCCGATGGAGGTCCTGGAACTATTCCCCTACAGATAACCAAGGCATTATTGTATTTAATTCTTTGAAATAAATTGTGCTACGACACTGCCACCTACTGGTCATTTATTGAATGACAGGCTCTCTGTTATTTTATAAATCCAGGTAACTGGTTCTACATCCTACAAGTTTTTATTCTAAATAGCCACCTTGGAATATATACTGATGGCAGTACCGATGGCTAAATCTATTATTGCAAAAGCAAAGCTGAATATTAATTTGTTTTGCATATGCATGAATGTATTTTAAAAATTGCAATTAGTGTCTTCTCAGCCAAGCGTTTTTGTCCTGAGTATCTCTGGCAGTGACATGTAGTCGTTAATTAAAAGATTAGGGAATGCCTTTATTTACTCATTTATCGTTTTATCGGTTTTTTAAAATTATCATTCCTAATGCCTCCTCTTTTCATTTTTACTTAATGTGGTAGAGATGGGGTCTTGCTATTTTGTCCAGGCTGGCCTTGAACTGCTTGACTCAGGTGATCCTCCTGCCTCAGCCACCCAAGTTGCTGGTACTACAGATGTGCACAATCACACCTATTTTTATTTTTATTTTTTGTAGTGATGGGGTCTCACTGTGTTGCTCAGTTTGGTCTCCAACTTCTGGCCTCAAGCAATTCTCCTGCCTCAGCCTTCCAAAGTGCTGGGATTTCAGGCATGAACCCCCGTCCCTGTCCTATTTTTGGACATTCTATTCTATTGCTTTTTTAAAAAATCCATATTATACCTCCACAATCAGCATGGCCTTTCAAGTAACTTTCATGACAGACAGTACAAATTCTTTGTGTTCTTCTTTTCCTTTCCCATCTAGAACCTGAAAACTTTTATGTGAATATTAGAATCAGTAGTTTATTCTATTTATCCTAATAGTTTAAACAATATAGAGTCAATATTTTATCAGAATATTAGAATCTAATATTGAATTAGAATCAACTTGACAGTCTTTAAAAAATTATTCTAGGGAACTGATGAAATTCCAATAAATCTGTACATCAGCTTTAGAAGGATTATAATAAACAACAGACATTCATATCTCACAGCTCTGAAGTCTGGAAGTTCAAGGTCAAGACATGGCAGATTTTTTTGTCTGTGAGGATACAGTTTATCGAGTTTTCCCCTCTATGAACTTGGGATATTTTTATACTTATTTAGATCTTCTTTAATTTCTTTCAATAATTTTTTGAAGCAGTTATGTATATGTTTTGTGAGGCTTATTCTTAGTTTTTAAATGTGTTTTGTGTCCACTGTAAACAACATCATTTTATTTTTTTAAATTAATTTATTTATTATAAGAATGTGGAGTACAATTCAGGACTAGGTATACAAACATTGATCATTCAGGCACCCTTGTTAATGAGGCATGCCCCTCCCTCCCCTAGCAGCTTCCCCCAACTGCCAGTCCCACCCCCCACTTCCCCTGACAGTTTTCCACTACTGCCAATCACCTTCCCATAGCATTATAATTGTTCAAGGTCACCTTATGAATGAGAACATATAAAACTCAGTTTTTTGTTTCTGTGATAGATCATTGAGTATGATCGACTCCAAATCCATCCAAGTTGCTGCGAAGTCCATATATTTGTCCTTCTTTATGGCTGCATAATATTCCATTGTGTATATGTACCACATTTTTTAAATCCAGTCCAGCTTTGATGGGCAAGACAGTTGGTTGGTTTCATGTTTTTGTTATTGTGAATAGAGCTGCAACATACGTGTGCAGGTATCTTTTTGGTAGAATGATGTGAGTTCCTCTGGGTATATTCCCAATAGGGGAATTGCTGGGTCATATGGAGGGTCAATTTCTAGTTCCTTCAGAAGTTGCTACACTGTCTTCCAAAGAGGTTGTATTAGTTTGCATTCCCACCAGCAGTGTAGAAGTGTTTCTTTTTCTCCACATTCTCACCAGCATCTGTTGTTTGTTTTAGTAATGATGGCCATTCTTACAGGGGTTAGGTGGTATCTCAATGTAGTTTTGATTTGCATTTCTCTAATGATGAGTGAGACTAAGAACTTTTTCATATATCTGCTGGCTGCCCATATATCTTCTTTTGAGAAGTGTCTAGTCATGTCTTTTGCCCACTTTTTAAAGGGGTTGTTTGTTTTTTTTCTTTTGGCACATTTGAGTTCCTTGTAGATCCTAGATGTTTGGTCTTTGTCAGATATACAGTTAGCAAATATTTTTTCCCATTCTGTGGGCTGTCTCCCTGCTCTCTTGATGGTTTCTTTGACTTTGCAGAAGCTTGTCAGTTTAATGAGGTCCCACTTGTCTATCTTATCTCTTATGGCCTGGGCACTTCAGGTTTTGATCAGGAATTGGTTGCCAGTTCCAACTTCCATAAGAGTGTCTCCTGCATTTTCCAAGGTTCTTGCAGTTTGAGGTTTTACATTTAGGTGTGTGATCCATTTAGAGTGAATTTTTGTGTATGGGGATAGGTAGGGGTTCTGTTTTAATCTTCTGCATATGGTCAGCCAGTTTTTAGGGATTGAATGTCTGGGAAAGATTTTAATTCTCCCTCACTGATGAAGCTTAGTTTATCTGGGTAAGTTATTCTTGGTTGAAATTGATTATTTTTGCGAACTTTGAAAATTGGGCTCCGAGCTCTCCTAGTCTGAAGGGTTTTTATAGATAAATC
>CAUYQG010120080.1:0-22032 GCA_963574415.1 Tarsius wallacei | reverse complement strand
TTGCGGGCTTTGTTTGCAAGTTAGGTCTTTCATTAATGAATAGAAACCAAACAATTGTCGTCAGTTTTTTTCTTCATTCCACACTTCCCACAACCATTTTTATGTTTTACACCCTTTTACTTATTCTTACTCTTTTACCTGATTATCCTAAATATCCTGACTTTTATATTAAATTTTTCTTATACTACTGTTTATAACATTTAGCAGCATCATATTGGCTTATAAAAAGCAAAACTATTATCACCCTTTTTTCAAACTTAATTCTATACTATATTTATTCTAGTTGTAATTATGAATAATCATTAAAATTATAATGATTATGTAGAAAGTAATATAAGGGTGATTAAAGTACATAAAAATGCATTATAATTTTAATGATTATTCATAATTACAACTAGAATAAATATAGTATAGAATTAAGTGTGAAAAAGCGGTGATAATAGTTTTGCTTTTCACAAGCCAATATGATGCTGCTAAATGTTATAAATAGTAGTATAAGAAAAATTTAATATAAAAGTTAGGATATTTAGGATAAACAGGTAAAAGGGTTAGAATAAATAAAAGGGTGTAAAACATAAAAATGGTTGTGGGGAGTGTGGAATGAAGAAAAACAACTGACAACAACTGTTTGGTTTTTATTCATTGATGAAAAACCTAACTTGCAAACAAAGCCTACAAGGGACTTACAGGAAGAACAAGATAATAGCCAATAAAGGTCAGAAGTTGTTAATAAGTAACATAGAAAATAACATGGGATATGTAATTATGGTTTTGGGGTTTAAATGAAAACAGTATATATATTTGTGTAAAAGATGAATAAAGTTGGCAGAGTCCTAAACTCTACCCAGAAGGTGGCGTTTGTCATTCTTCTTCGCCATTCCTGATCCTCCTGCCTCAAGCCCTAACTCTCACTTGGAGCTGGACTCCGGGAGGTGGCGCCCAAACAGGGGCTTGAGGGGGATAAGTATATATGTGCCTATTGTGTTTCATTTCAGGAACGAACTTTGTCCTGAGGGTGCTGCAGACCCCCCTGTGAGTGAGTGCAGGTAAGGGATAGGACAAATAGTCAGAACTTGAGATGTTATTGTGCCTCTTTAAAAAGTTGAGAAATTATCGTGTCAAAACTTGAGATGTTATTGTACCTTTTTAAGAAGTTGAAAAGTTATCAGGTCTCTTTAAGAGTATTACAAAATTTGAGAAGTTATTGTGCCTCTTTAAAAAGTAATTATGGGCCGTTCAGGTTCTAAAGAAAGAAAAGCATATTTG
Organism: Tarsius wallacei; assembly: GCA_963574415.1. Lineage (NCBI taxonomy): Eukaryota > Metazoa > Chordata > Mammalia > Primates > Tarsiidae > Tarsius > Tarsius wallacei. The sequence continues at coordinate 20,766 of CAUYQG010120080.1, read as the reverse complement.
AGAATAATGGGAAAAGCACTGCAGCACAGAGGTATTAAAGTAAGTAAAGATAAGCTTAATTTATTTTTAGCTTTTGTACAGAAAGTAAATCCTTGGTCTCCTGATGAGGGAACCTCGGATTTGAAAACTTGGGATCAGGTTGGTAAAAACATTAAAAGATGGTATCAAAGAAATGGAGGGTCAGAGATGCCTGTAGATGTTTATTCTATATGGAATGTTTTAAGACAAGCATTAGAGACTGAACCTACTTATGGTGCAATACCCTCTGCTCTTCCACACGAAGGAACCGCCTCGTTGAGACCCTCTTCTAAGGCATCTTCAAAGATATTTCCCATTACAATCACTAAGGTACCTTCTAGTGATTTAAATAGTAGTGATGATGAAGGAGGAGGTATCAAAGACCAATTACCACTAGATGATGAAGCAGAGTTAGAGGAGGAAACTACACAATAACCCTGACTGGCCACCAGGGGTCAAAAATAGTAGGAAGTGTGAAGAGTCCTTGTAGATTGACTTGTAACTAAGTTCCTTATTTATATGACATTTAATCAAGAAAACAAATGTGAAATACCTAGGTCTTAATAATATATTGATGGTATTACGATATGTGTTAAAATTAGATTATTACCCACAAACACACACACACACACACACACACACATACACACAGACACACATTTTTGGTGCATCTCTCAGATCAAGGTGGCAGGTCCAGTAGTTATAGTGTTGGAGAGTATGAACTTAGAATTTAGCATATGTAAAGATGAGTGGCATTTGTGAGTTACCAAGGGGAAGGGGTAGTTATGCTGGTAATGGATGTAGACACAGGGCAGGAAGTCATGGTAGAAAGTTGAAGGAACACTAGGAGAAGGCACTGGGAAGTGAGGTGAGTGGGTCTCTCCTCAGACACTGGAGGGGTTGACTAATATGAAGAAGTTGCCTTCTGGGAAAAGCAATCTCCATTCATTTTTAGAATGGCACAGACATTAGTACCCGCTACCAGATTCCCTTTTAGGTGTGGGAGTGTGGGGGTATACATTTTAGGAGACATCAATGAGCATACTTGGATCATAGATAAAGCAGACATCAAGCTCAGGAATCATAATAGAATTCCTAATATTAAATGAAGAAAAGCCCTAACTGTCTCATGTCCAATTTGTCAGCACCTTAGGAGAGGCAGCCCAGGGAGTTGCTGAGGTGGGAGTTTTAGTGTCCAGGATGAAGTCAAGGAAGCTTATGTCATCTCCAGTGGAGAGTTCCTGGGCCACAACAGTCTCATGTAGGATATGGGACTGTGGTATTCTTTTCAAGAGGATACCCACTGCAGTAGAGGTGGGTTCTGTTTTTGTGGTTCTGTAGTCTTATGATGAGATTGGATCATTTACATGTTGAAAGGCAATATTGGGCCTGAAAGTTATACTTGTAAATAAATGTCATTTGAGTTAATGGTTTCTGGGTGCTAGCTTGCAAAGGTGGTATTGGCTTTGGTGATGGTGTGGTAATGGGCCAAAGCACCAGAACTCAACTGACACAATTAAAGTCCCAATTAAAAATAGCAGAACCTGAAAGTTTTTAATAGGTTAAGATTTTGCCCAGATGGGTGATGAAAGGAGTTCTTTTGCAAAAAGGTTTTAAATCATATGGCCTTATTTGACTATATGTTGCTAATAGGATGCCAGGTTGTCTAAAAAATGCAGACACTAATATTTGGGTCTCCCTAAAGAAAACATTAACAATCAGTCCTACACATTCACACAGTGCTTTCAATTCACTTTTTAAGGATCATTCTTCAATATATGAAGAGAAACAAGAAAATTTTTAAAGGGTGGTATGGCTTGGAGGCAAATACAGCAGAAGGAAACTTCTAAAAACAACAGAATCTGTAATCATTCCTTGTTCTGAGATAAAGGAAGATACTGTATACATAATATGAGAATAGATTGCTATGAAAAAGTTAACACTAAACAAAGAAAACGCTTAAAATGAAAACATAGTAACCAAAACTTTTAAAAATTATGATGGACATTCTTGGAAATGTTAGGAAAGGTTAGGGCTGCTGGGAGCTAGGGATGAGGGAGCAGAGAGAAAAGGGAGACCACACAGCCTTAGCATGAGGCATATCTTTGTGGTGATGAAACAAGTTCTGAATCTTGATTGTGGTTACATGGGTCTACACATGGGATAAGATTGCACAAAACTACACACACACACACACACACACACACACACACACACATACACACACGACTACATGTGAAACTTGTGAAATCTGAATAAGGTTTGTGGATTCCACAAATGCCAGTTTTCTGCATTTGATGCTGTACTGTACTGCAGTTATGTAAGGAGTTACCAAGCAAACTGAATGTGAGTTATTAACTTCAGGAAAAAACAAGTGAAACAAGAAAGATAAGCTATCCTAATTGGTTCAAAAGTGAGGAATATTTATGTAGTTATCAGACTTTGGACATTTATTATTAGATTAAATATTGTGATATATTACAAAAAATGAGAAGGTAAACGGAAAGGTGGTTCTTAAAAAGCTAATGCTTTAACCTCTGTAAAATACAAAGCCATTATATAGCTTAACATTGAAAAATTAAGAAATGATGCTAAAAGCATATTACTTTATTACTTTAAAGTGTGGGGTTAATAGAAGAAGAAATATTTATAAGAGCTGAGGGAAGGATTGACCCAGGAAACTACTATTTTTCATTATAATTCTATTTGATTATTTGGACTGTGAACATGTATTACTCTAGCAACAATAAAATTTAGTAAAACATAGTATGTAATATATTAAAGAAAACTTATAAAACAAGGATTTTTAAAATCATGATACTTTAAACAATAACAGGTACAACTATACCCCTTCAAAAGAAACTTTGATCAAATGTGAATAAAATATAATTTTCAGCTCACCTAATCATTTTATACCCACCCCATGTTTATTGTTACCTGGTTATTGTTTGCAATCATTCTAAATCACGTTAGGAGTTCTGTATTTCCTTTAAACAACATGCTAATATTGACATAGAGAATTTCCAGTTTAGCGGCCAACATCTTGGGTTTATAAACCCTGATGGATAGCAGCATTGTCTTAGTTTTCTTAATTCGGCATCAGAACTTTTTATCAGCCCATATTTGTTTGCTTGAACTGGAAAACAAACAAACAAAAATGGAAGAAATTCAGAAGACTGATGACCTCTGTTTTTATTTCATAAGGAATCATGAGATCAGATGCATCTAGTGTGCCTTATAGGAATAAAAGAAGACATATAAAAGAAAATGAAAAATGCTGATATGTATGTTGATGCATTTTAGATGAAATGTAACCAACATTTTTACAACAACAGGTAAATCACAGAGACTAGAAATTGACAAGGAGCTGATACACATTTTCCTAAATGAGATTTAAAAGAAATTGTTAGTGATTTGTAAAGAGAAAACAAATTTGTTTCTGGTCACAATTTTTTAGCATTAGTCTTTGCCATTGGGGTGTCATATCTGAGCTTTTAAGAGACAGATTATCACCTGCATAAAAGTGAAAAAGAAAAAGAAAGTATTATAAAAATGTTGTAATAGGACTGTATTTGCACATATTTGAAAGCACTGCTGTTAAGCACTCAAAGTCATAGACGATATAGTTTTGGACTTCAATAAGTTTACCATCTTGTTGTTGAGGATGGGTTGAATTATCTTTAATCATAAACTCGTTAAACAATAATTTCAGGCAAAAAGCAATTGTATAACAGAATATTAGAGAGTGTAAAATACTTAGAATATTTAAAGTAAAATAGCATAGCAATTTCAGAAAGAGGTTAAGTTGTAAAAAAAAATGATAATGATAACAATATTTGCTTATGACAAACTATAAGAATGAGTGACCATTGTAGGTGGGGAGATTGGTATCTATTTTTTCTCGTTGAAACGGCTTTTGTAGTGATGTAGCCATGAGATCAGACAGAGTGAGATATAGCCTAATGTTCCAGGCCGCTCAGATTTCCAGGAAAACTGCTCCAAATGAAAAGTCATGGGGTCAGTAAGGTATCAAATAGAGGATGAAGAAAACCACTCAGGATTCATCTACCATTCCTTAGGCATATGTGCATCCTGCAAATGTGAGCTTGCCAAATACTCTGTAAGTATCTGCTGTGCCCTTTACTTACCATGTGCTCGGACATGCTTTTTTTTTTTTTTTTCTTTTAATAGCGCTCTTCTTCTTGGCTTAGGTTTCAGGATGGTGAAGATAATTTTTTATCTCTAGCCAAAGCTTCACTAGCAAACCAGCTGCCAGGCTCTATTCCAAGCTTTCTAACCTGAAGATACTGGACTGCCTTTCCTCTTGTCCATCTCTTTATCTTTGTCACCATTTGAGCAAACACAAAATACAAGTCAGGTCAGAAAGAATCTTGAAGTGATGAAATATTGTTACTTAAATGGGACTGAGAACATCTCCATTAACTTATTTGTGTTATAAATGAGTCAACTTGACCTGAGAACTGTAGGAGCATGTCCAAAATTATGCAACATAATAGTGGGAACCAAGCAGAGAATAGAGTCCCATTCTAAGAATTCCTAATCTAGCTTTTTTCTTTTGGTCTGAATTTTTATTAACCAGTATGGCAGGACTGGCTTTATGCCTCCGTAAATAAAGCCATTCATTTTTTTTTTTATTTCAGACATGAAAAACTACAAATGAGACATGAAAGCAAAAAAGCATTAATGCTTTTACCTAACTGTAGTTGAATTTGTTGAGGAATAAAAAAACAATTCATTGTCGTAGCTACAGCTTGTAACTGACAAGGGAAATGATCCTGACTTTCAGTGTCTAGAGTGCCTATCAGAGAACCGTTTTGTAATACTGAGTAGCTACAGGTTTTACAATGGTACTGTTCAGTCTATAACACTAGTTACTACCTCTGCATCTCAACAATGAGTCTATCATCCTAAATTAATTACAAATTTGGATTTGGTAGTTGACGTTGTAAGGTCTCTGCGATCTAAATGCTCTAGTCTTTTTTGAAGCACATCTAGGAAATCTTTGGGTGTTAGGAACATTAGCCAAATTTAACTTCCTTTCCAGGAATACAGACAGACTAGAATGAAAATAACATAACTTGCCATTTTTAGTTTAAAAAAAAAGTCCATATGTGAAATGGAATTCTGATTCTCCTTTGGTTAAGCTGATCTCTGCATCTATCTTACCATCTGCTCACTCTTCTAAAACTAGACTTTACTTTATCTAGATAGAAATGTTTTTAAGCGCAGTCTACCTGAAAATATATTATGGTATATACAGGTGTAAAGTTCATAAGTTCAGGAAGCATTCCTGATATGCACATTGGAAAAATTTATTTTTGACTTTCTTGAAGTCTATTTTCCAACTTCTCCTTATGTTATTGTAGGTCTTATCACCCTTGGCCAGATGCTAATTTTCCAGATCAGTGGTCCTGAGGTCAACACTTGAAACACAAGTAGACTTGGTCTTCAGTTTATTTTTCATAATTTCTGACAGAGTTTCTCAAAGTATATCAAATGTTACATTAAATGTTTTACTTTGTGCCAGTTAGCATGTGCCTAAGCTCCTTCTTTTATTCAGGGACTAACTCTTTCACAGTTGGGAATTTGGAGAGAAGAACACAAGGAAAAAAAATCTCTTATTTGACACTCTGCTTTAGCTAAATCATTAAAATTGAAAGTTGAAGGCATAGTACCAATTTTCTTTATGCTAGATATGTTTAAAGTCACATGTTAGTCAAATAAAAAATGCAAGACTTCTCAAAAAACTTTAATGAAAAAGCATATTATATATGTATGTGTATACACACACGCACACACACACACATACATATATTTTCAAACTTTGTGTCTACTTTTAAATATTGAACATGGAAAGAATTTCCCCTGATATTGCAGATTCTTCCTCAATATGATTTTTAGTAAGATTAAAATAGATAGCAGACAGTAAAGTTAGTAGAAAAATATATGAAACTTAGAAATTCTGGCAGCTTCATATGAGTGCAGATGTGTATAATTTTCTAAAGAAAGCTTATTCCCTAAGAAGAAAGAGTTGAAATTGGGATGAGCTTCAGAAGGCATCATATCCAATTCTTCCATTTTTGAAGCCACAGAGATTTGGACTAAGGGGGGAAAAAATGCCCTGATTGACATAAGGATAAAGTAGGTTTGATAGATCCATTGTTTTTCATATGAATACTCCAAGGCTTTGAAATTGCAAAGTCTTCTAAACTTCACTCATTCATTTGTAATCTAATTTAGGTAAATTTCAGAACTATAAGCCAGTTTTTATGCACAATCTTCATTATAAAATATATATTTAATCTGATTCATATTTGGAAAATGCACACACATGTAGATATACACAAAACACACAGTCTTATGAAGAAAACTACCTTTTTATTTTTGTGTGTTTCATTTTTTGTGTGTTGATTGTGCAGGAATTTTAAAAAATTCTTTATTTTATTTAACACATAGTGAACATTCCTCTTATTTTTTTTTTAATCATCCACTTCATCCATGACTGTGAATGTTAGTTTGGAGACACGTGCAGTCAGCTCTTATTTTTCAATATTTATTTTTACATATATACATGTATATAACACACATATGTACAAACAAATATGTACACACATGCATATATATGCATATATTTCTTTTTAAAGTATACTTTATACTTATTTGCAAGTATTCAAATAAATACTGGTATGAGAAACCAGAGGAGGACCTGGGAGAGTGGGAAGCCATCAGCTACTGATTCCAAAAGTAAAAAGTCATATCCATTTACTTCACTGAGCCTTACATATAGCAATATGTTCTATCAGAGATTTGTTGTAAAAAGTTTGGGAAGCATTTTTCTTAGACAGCTATTTGCTACTTCCAAGCCTTCTACCACACAGTCAACACCAGCCTCATCTTAGCATTAGCTGTCAGGAGGCTTCTCCTCTTACCTTTTTCACCCAATTTGGACCCTTCCACCATGAGTCACTGCCAGTACTTTTTCCCTTACAGAAGGATAAATCTGTTGCAAGTCATTACTTAAAGCCACTTTCTACAATTAAAACCACACAACTAGGTAAGTAAAACAAACAAACAAATTAATGGATATTCACAGGTAAATCCATGGAAAGTTTATAAAGTCATTAATACTTAACTAAATAGGCACTCTACATATCAATGACTTTTGTTTCCAGTTTCTCTTAAGCTATCTAGTATAGTCTGACTAAAATATGGGAAAAATAGAAGCCTAAAGCAGGACTCACAAAACCAGATATTTGTTGCATAAATAGACTGTTGTTTGAAGATACTTTGTGTACATCTTGGCCAATATTTTATAAAACATATTCAGAATTTTAATGAAAGACAAAAATGTTATGTATATATGAATAAGTTGTATAGGTCAGAAGACAGTACAGCCCATAGTCTGAATGTCTGTCTGGTCCAAGTTCAAAATATGGCTCTTGTAAAAGAATAATTTTAAAAATAAATTTAAACAAGAATTTATATCTTTATCTTTTTAGCCAAAATCTTAACTGTATACAGTTGTACAAAACAAAACCTGTATTTTTGTGGCAGTAAATATATACAATATAAGAAAAGTGAAATCTTAGATGGCCTAAATTTTTATTAAAAAATATGTACACCAGACTGATAAAAATTTTGCTGGGCGGAGAGCACACTGTGATTTTTTTTTGAGCCAGATGATAATAGATCACTATGTTGACATTGAGTAGATGCATGTGGTATGTAGTCTTAGAGCTGATGGATTCTTCAGTCTCTCTTGCATTTGTCCTTTTTTAAATAATAGACTTATAGCTCTAATATTCTATTGTATATTTTGAGGTTCTGTGGATGAATTAACATCTATGTTACCATATCACACAACTAATACATTGTTAAAAAGTAAGTGAAGTATTTCACTCTTATTCTTATCAATGTACATGTTGTTAATAGAATGGATTATTTGACTTCTTTGGGCTTGAGAACTAGGATTAATTACAATTAGAATGAATTAAATGCCAAAAAATGTGTGTCAACCTTATGTCACATTAGTCTTATCATTTTCCCAGGAAAGTGTTTTAATATATTATCATTATGTTCTAAAGTTAAGATGATTTTATTGATAAAGTCATTGTATGTAGCTATGTAAAAAAGAAAGAAAACAGTATATAGTCATTCTTCCTTTTGGAAAAAATCAACCGGTCAATAATTTTTTTAAAAAATTTCTGTCTTATATACATAAAAGATTAAAATTTGGAGATGGTTTCCTACATAGGACCTGGTAGTGTTTAAAACTCAAAGGATTATTTTATTTATCTTTAAAATATCTTTAGCTGTTAACAGAAATGGAAAGCTTAAGAGATAATTAAAATTTATAAATCTCTTCAACTTTCCATAGAATCTGAGTTTATGTATTTTTTGGTCTCGTTTGGGTGATTGGAATGAAATCCACAAGGATGCATCTACATTTTAGATTCAGATAAGCATGTAAAACATTTCCTGACAATGAACTAAATGCAAATTTTGTAATTTTTTAAGTGATGTAACATAATGCACATACTTGTCAATGTCTGCATCTATTGCTTTTATTTAAAAATGAATCCTTTGAAGAGAGACTGCCTGCTCCAGACTTTGCCTCACCACTGCAGCACCTGGCCAGACACTGGCAGCAAGGGTTGCGGAGGGATCCCAGAGGAAGAGTCCCACTGGAGAAGATGAAAGAGGTACCCCACCACCACCTCGAAAATAGGGCAGGAAAGAGCTCTGATTTACTCACCGTGGAGCAACAGACCTGATCTCTGTGACAAGAGGATCAACTACTCAGGGGTTGATCATGACCCAGGGGGAATATACTGAAAGCACAAACTTCAGAGGGACCTGACTAGTGCTGAATCTCAGGCGCCCCCCTCCCCCAACCCTGATTCAGACTCAGGACAAAGGGTGTGGCCAGAAAAGGACGAGGAAGACCACCAAAGAGATCAGTGGTGAGTCTGGGGCTGGCCCAACCCCCTTCCTCCCCAGCAATCCTCTGAATGTCAGGCCTACATGTTTGGTGCACGACTGAGAGGAACGAGCCCAGGCAGAGCCTGGACATCAGTTGTAATAGGAGAACTCCATTCCAGGATAGGCCTGGCTGGAACCCCCAAGAGTACATACCTGGAGAAGAGACAATCCTGCACCTCCCCACTGGAGGGGATCCCCTGACCTTTTGAATAGGGTCACTTTTCTTTATCACACTGTTATCATCAACTCTGGCCTACATCACTTAAACTTCATGATAGCTCATTTCACACACTGTCGCCACTGATATCATTTTTGTTTTTATATAATTAGTTTAACTGCACATAAAAATGATCATTTTATGAAAATGATCAGTAAATATAAAGAAGTGAAAATTATTGAATTTAATTTCAATCAACTCATACTCCATTCCAAAATATGACTAAATATTTTTGCATATATAATATGTATGTATACTTTGTGTGTGTGTGTGTGTGTGTGTATATCTCTACATACTTTATCAAGTTGATACACACACACACACACGCACGCACACACACCCCTTTCCTGGTTTTAATGTGACTATTTTTTTTTTCCATTTTCATTTTAGATTCAGGTGGTACACATATGTGTTTGTTACATGAACATGTTGTGTAGTGGTGGGTACTGTGTCTCTGGTGACCCATTCCCCATAGTGAACATTGTACCTAGTAGGTGATTTCTGAACCCTAATTTCCCATCCCACCTCCCCACTTATCGGTGTCCTAGTGCCTATTATTTCCATCTCTGTGGCAGTTTAACTACTATATATAAGTGAGAGCATGTGGTGTTTTGTTTTCTGTTTCTGAGTCAGTTCACTTAGGATGACGATTTCCACTTCCATTCCTGCTACTGCAAAAGACATACTTTCATTTTTTATGACTGTGTCATATTCCATAATGTGTACATACTGCATTTTCTTTATCTGGTCGATTGTTGGTGGGCACTTAGGTTGGTTCCGTGATTTTGTTGTCGTGAATAATGCTGCAATTAATATATTAGTACAAGAATATTTTTATATACTGATTTCTTTAACCTTGGGTATATTCCTAGTAGTGGGATTGAGGGATCGAATGATAATACAATTTTTAGGCCTTTGAGAAATCCCCATGGTGTTTTCCATAGAGGTTGAACTCATTTGCAATCCCATTGGCAGTGAATGAGTGTTTTCTTTTCTCCACATCCTCCTCAACATCTTGTTCTTTGATTTTCTAATAATAGTCATTCTGACTGCTGTGCCATGATATCTCATTATAGTTTTAACTTGTGTTTCCCTGATGATAGTAATGTTGAACATTTTTTAATATCATTGTTGGCCATTTTTGTGGCTTTGTTTGAGAAGTGCCCATTCGTATCCTTTTCTCACTTTTTGATGATGTTATTTGTTTTTCATGTTGAGTTGTTTGAGTTCCATGTAGATTTTGGATATTAGCTCTTTGCCTGAGGCATAATTTGTGAATATTTTCTCTCATTCAGCAGGTTTTCACTCTGTTGATGATTTATTTTACTGTGCAGATGCTTTTTGGTTTAATTAAGTCCCATTTGTCTATTTTTGTTTTTGTTGCAATTGCCCTTAGGGTCTTTGCCATAAATTATTTGCCTAGGCCATTGTCCAGAAGAGTGTTTCCTAGGTTTTTTAATTTTTTTATTTTTTAGAATATTAGTTTCTGGTTTTACATTTAAGTCTTTAATTAATCTTGAGTATATTTTTGCATATGGTGAGAGGTAGGAGTCCAGTTTTATTCTTCTGCATATTGCTAGCCAGTTTTCCTAGTACCATTTATAAATAACGTGTCATTTCCTCACTGCTTATTTTTGTCAGTTTTGTTTAAGATCAGTTGGCTGTAAGTATGTGGCTTTATTTCTGGGTTCTCTATTCTGTTATAGTGATTTATCTGTCCATTCTTCTACTAGAACCATGATGTTTTAGTTACTATAATCTTATAATATAATTCAAAGGCAGACAGTGTGATGCCTCTGCAATTAGTCTTTTGACTTAGTGTTGCTTTGGCCATTGGGGCTCTTTTTTATTCCGTATAAATTTTAAGATTTTTTTCCTATAGTTTTATGAAGAATGAAGTTGATATTTTGTCTGGGATTACAATGACCCTATAGATTCCTTTGGGCAGTATGATCATTTTAACATTTGGATCATTAAATGATTCTTTTAATCCATGAACATGAGATGCTATTCCATTTGTTTGTGTTGTCTATAGTTTCTTCCATTGATGTTTTGTAATTATTCTTGTGGAGAACTTTCGCCTCTTTAGTTAGGTGTATTACTAGGTACTATATACATGTATATATAAATATATGATATGTGGCTAGTGTGAATGGGAATGAGCTCTTGATTTGGTTCTTAGCTTGAACATTGTTTATCTATAATAATGCTATTGATTTTTTGGGGGGGCATTGATGTTATATCCTGAGATTTTACTGAAGTTGTTTCTTAAGTCTAAAAGCTTCCAGAATCTTTAGAACTTTTCTAGATATACAGTCATTTCATCTGCAGACAGGGATAGTTTGACTTACTTCTTGCCATATTTGATGCTTTTATTTCTTCATGCAAGATTATTCTTGCTAGGAGTTTCACTACAATGTTGGATACGGGTGGTAAGAGCTGACATTCCTGTTTTTTCCTGTTCTGAGAGAGAATGTGTTCAACTTTTCCCAATTACTTATGATGTTGGCTGTAAGTTTGTTGTATATGGCTCTTATGATTTTTAAATATGTTCCTTTGTTTCCTACTTTGTTGAGGATATTTATAACAAAGAGATGTTAGATTTTATTGAATGCATTTTCTACATCTATTGAGACAATCATATAATTTTTATTTTTGCTTCTGTTTATGTAGAGGATCGCATTTATTAATTTGCAGATACTGAGTCATCTTTTCATGCCTTGCACAAAACTCACTTGGTCATGATAAATAATTATTTTGATATGTCGTTGAATTTTTGGTTTGTCAGTATTTTGTTAAGGGTTTTTGCATCTATATCCATCAGGGAAATTGGCCTGCAGTTTTATTTATTTGTTGTGTCCCCTTACCTGGTATCAATGTGATACTGGTTTTGGTATCAGTGTGATACTGGTTTCATTGAGTGAATTCAGGAGGAATTCCTCCTCCTCAATTTTCTGGAATAGTTTCAGTAGGATGATTCCAGCTTTTCTTTGTAAGTTTGATAAAATTCTCCTGTGAATCTATCTGGCCCAGGGCTTTCTTTTGTTGGAAGATTATATCATTATTATTATACTTATACATTTTGTTGCTGGTTATTGGTCTATTTAGGGCATCTTTTTTCTTCCTGACTCAGTCTTGGGAGGTTGCATATTTCCAGGAATTTGTCCGTCTCCTCTAATTTTTCCAGTTTGTTGCCATAGAGGTCTTCATAGTAGTCTCTGATCTTTTGTATTTCTGTGGTATTGGTTATGTCATCTCTGCCATTTCTGATTGAATTTATTTAAATCTTCTCTCTTTTTTTCTCAGTTAGTCTAGCTGGCAGTCTGTCAATTTTGTTTACCCTTTCAAAGGACCAGCTTTTTGATTAATTTATTCTTTGTATTTTTTTCTCTGATCTCATTTAGCCTGCTCAGATCTTTGTTATTTCTTTTCCTCTGCTAGTTTTACTTTTAGATTGTTCTGGTTTTCCTACTTCCTTGAGGTGTAGAGTTAAGCTTTTGATTTCCAATTCCCTGTCTTTCTGTTATAGCCATTCAATACTATAAACTTTCTTGTTAGAATTGTTTTTGCTGTGTCCCTAAGGTTTTAAAATATTGTGTCACTCTTTTCATTTGTTTCTAGAATTTTTATTTCTGCTTGAACTTGATTGTTTATCCAAGGGCTATCCAAGAATGAGTTGTTCAATTTTCATGTAGTGGTATAGTTTTGAGAGTTCCTATTAGTCTTGATTTCTAATTTTATTCCACTGTGGTCCAAGAAAATGCTTGGTACAATTTTCCTATTTTTAGATTTGTTGAGACTTGCTTTATGGACAAGCATATGGTCTATTCTGTAGACTATTCCATAGGAAGAATATATATTCTGCAGTTGTTGGGTGGAAAGTTCTTTAGACATCTGTTCTTTAGGCTCAATTTAATCTATAGTCCAGTTTATGGCCAGTGTTTTCTTGTTTATATTCTGCCTTGATGATCTATTATTGTCAATGGGATTTTAAAGTCACCCACTATCATTGTATTGCTGACAATATATTTTCTAAAGTCAAGTAGTGTTTGCTTTGTGAATTGGGGTGCTTTTTGTTGTTTGGTGCATATATGTTTAATATATTTAACTATTTTATGTTGAATTGTACCCTTTATTAATATAGTGCTCCCACTGTCTTTCTTTACTGTTTTTGGTTTAAAGTCTAAGTTATATGATATGAGGATGGCTATTCTTGCTCATTTTTGTTTTCCATTCATATGATTTATTGTTTTCCACTCATTTACTTTGTGTCTATGACTGTTTTTGGCTACTAGGTGAGTCTCTTGTAGGCAGCATATAGTTGCATCTTGTTTTTCTCCCCCAGTTTGCCACTCTGATTCTTTTAAGTGGGTATTTAGACTATTTATGTTGAAGGTTAATATGATATGTGAGGTTTTGTTCTTGCCATAGCACTATAAGATAACTACCTTGGGGATTTACATGTTTATTTGTTTTATAGCCTCTCTGAGCTTTGTACTTATATGATCTCTAATGAAAGTGAAAGTTATCATTTCATATTCAATTTAGAACTCCTTTGAACATCTCTTTCAGGGCTGGTCCAGTGGTGACAAATTCCCTTTGTGTTTATTTGTCAGAGAATGACTTTATTTCACTTCATTTATGAAACTCAGTTTGGTTGGACATAACATTTTTGACTGACAATATTTTTCCATAAGGAGGTTGAAAATGGATCCCCATTCTCTTCTAGTTTATAGGTTTTCTGCTGATAAGTCAGCTTTTAGTCTAATATTCTTCATAAGTGATTCAGTGCTTCTGTCTTGCTGCTCTTAGAATATTTTCTTTCACTTTGACATTAGAGATTCTGGCAACTATATGCCTTGGTGAGGTTCTTCTTGTGATGTATCTCACAAGAGTTCTTTGAACTCCTTGCATTTGGATGTCTAGAACTCTCCCAAGATCTCTTAAGACCAGGGAAATTTTATTGAATTATTTCTTTGATTATGTTTTTATACTTTTTACTTTCTTTATCTCTGGATTGCCTATGATTCATAGCTTTGATCTCTTTATATAATCCCATATTTCTCATAGACTGTGCTTATCCTTCCTAATTCGTTTTTCTTTATTTTTGTCTGACTGCATTAATTCAAAGGATCTGTCTTCCAGCTCTGAGAGTATTTCTTTCACTTGGTCTAGCCTACTGCTAAAGCTTTGTAATGTGTTTTGTATATCCATCATTGAGTGTTTTAGTTCTACGTGTTTCTTAATGTTGTTAATCTTTTTTTTCTCCTCATGATTTTGGTCTGCTAATTATCTTTGTTGATTATAAGCTTCATCGTGCATCTCATTGAATCAATTTATAATCAGTATTCTGAATTTGTATATCTGACATTTCAGGGATTCCATTTTGGTTAGGGTTTATGTTGAAGCATTGGTGTGCCCCTTTGGAGAGGTAACACTCTGTTTCTTTATATTTTCAGATAATCTGTATTAGTTCCTTTGCTATAGATACCCTGTGTATGTGGTTTTCCCAAGTGTTGGTTGTAATAGCAACGTAGTGGGGTATGGGTTAGCACACTGTCTTCTGTGAGGATAGGATGGTGGGAGGTCTCAGGAGGTTTATCCTGTGCCTCAGTGGTGTGTGTTAGTGCAACAAATTACCTGTTGTGTTACATCATTAAACCTCCAGGCCAGCAGGGGGCCTCTATGCGTAATGGCTGGCTATTGCTGACATGGATGGATATTTACTTGATCCTTTTTCACTGGAAGAAGTTCTCTTTTATTTCATCTGTGAACTGGTCTGCAGAGTGTGCTGTAGTCTAAGATGGTAGTTCAATTCAGGGGAGGGGTGAACCAAGATGGGTAAGATCAAACTGGCTGCCCCACCTATGAGTCTGTTGATGACAGGCATAGACATTAACTTTAAGGTAGTGTCTTATGTGTGGCCATCAAGTATCCAGAGAGGCCTCAGTGAGATGTTGACAGATCTCTGAGGTCTCAAGTTCTCTGCTCAGAAATGGCAGGATGACATAAACTACTAATCTAGAAGAATGAGAGCTCCAGTTACCTGGAGATATGCCTGGACATTGAGCAGAGAGTACACCACAACACCAAGAACTCTACCCCTGAAGGAAAGACTCAGACTCCTACTCTAGGTGATTAGGCGTGTTAGAGCATGGAGTACAGGGATCCTCATTGCACAAGGATTTTCACACAGGGAGGGTGGGGCAGCTTAGGTTACTAATCCAGGTGCATAGAAATTGGGTTTACCTGATCCCTGGTACAGAAGTTGGCATAACTTACCAACAGACTAGAGAGATAGGCTGTGGCCTCCTGCAATGTCATCTACAACACAATTCCAGGTCATGGAGCTGACCCTAGTTCCATGAGATCAGGAGCTCTCCTATCGCTCAAGCTTCTGATTCAAGTACAGAAGAATAAGGTCCCCCTTGCTGGTCTCCTACCAATCAGATTGCTTTCCCAGATATATAAAATTGAAGGCCACCTTTTCCTTGGTATTGCTGGGGCACAATATCTCAACTAGTCAGGAGGAAGGCTGAGTCTCTTGGCAGTGGTACTCGCTGAACAGTTCCAGGATGCAAAACTGATATTCTCTGTGGGACTTGCTGTTCATAAGAAACTGCGGATACAACAACTTTCCTTCTGAGAGAAAAGATAGTCAGAAGTCAGTTAGGCAGATAGAGAGAGAGGGTCTCCAGGAGACTTAACACCTGCAGGAATGCCCCCTGCACCACCCCCATTATATAATTGTTGGCTGGAAATGTGGTTAATATGATTAAGAACATCCTGTCAACCTAGAATATACTGCTAAAGGGGACTTTTTGTTGCTTAAATGCAGGTGCAGTAGCTTAACTAAATGTCCTAACTTGACCTTGATTATTATAATCTCATTAACATAGCATTAGCATTGAGGTTTTACCCCCTTGAGTGAGCTTTCTGTGGTATTTATGGGTAATATTCAAGATGGAGTAACTTTGGTCAATGACCCACATGTGCAATAAGTGTTGGGTCTCAGGAAGTAAGGGGTAGATGAGATGTAAATGAGAAGAACGCCCTAAAAAAGATAAGATAAAAAACACAAAAAACCTCCTAGCACTAGGTAACCCATTTCATTCTCCTTCTCTTCTCTGGAGAGAGCTTTGTTGCTTAATAAACTCTTTATTTTATTCATCCTTTTTGTGTCCGCATTTCTTAATCTTCTTAGTCATGGGACAAGAACCCGAGGTTGCTGGTTTAAGCTGACAGTGGAGTTCAAAACTCCTGCAACACTTCTGATCACACTGAGGGTTCTGGAGCAGCATGGGAATGGGGGCATCCTGCCAAGTTTCTATCATTTAGGCTGCTATTCCTGGTGTTCCTAAGTGTTGTTGGGTCCCCTTGCGGCAACTTCTCAGAGAGGCAGGGTGGGGCACCCAGACTGGGGCACCCAGAGGCAGATTCTGGGTCACATGACCATGACATCACCATGACTGCCAGTCTCTCTTCCTGGGAAAAAACACAATTTTGGTAGGTCCCCCACCATTCCCAGCCTGCAGTTGGGAAGAGCTCTTGTCCAACTCTAAATCCTGGAGTGATCTCCATGATCTTCTCTGCTCTGGTTGTAGGAGACCCCTAACCCATTCAAGGGTTAACACAGGGCAGAAACTAAAATGGCTGCAGGATTCCATGTTGCCAAGATACCTGTCCTGTGTCAAAAATGATGCCTTCCTCATGGACCTAGATTTGAGAGAACACCTACGGCTTTATGTAGCGTATTTGCCCCTTACCAATGCTTGGCCTCAACCTGGAACAACCCAAGGACTCTGATGAAATGGGGTGTCTCCCTTGGGCTGAATTAAACAGGTCCCTAATTGAAAAGTATGTCTCAGAGGGGAATTTCTAGTTCTGTCCTGTGTGCCAGGGTTGCACTCATTTTTCTTTGCCATTATGGGGGTGTTTGCCCATCTTATCTTCCCTGAGCTTTGGTGTATCCTTTGCTATTCTGGTAAATATCTGTTTCCTTCTTAAATCAGGATTCACTGTATCGGTCCTTCCACTCTATTTCCCATTGTTTGGAAGTGAGGCACACCAAAAAAATAAATAAATAACTTTAAAAAAATGAATATTTAATTTGCATATTTATTGCAACAAATGAATATATACATTTTAAAGGGTAATGAATACTTAACTGTCTGAACATGACATAAATTATTTAAACAATATACTATTAAAAAGTTTATCTTTTGAATCAATTTTTTTGCTTAGAAAGCATATGGAGGAAGATTTCTTATACATAAATTTCAATTTTATTTTGCTATTTTTTTTTGTTAAATTCTAATATTGGTTTAAACCAACCATGTTGCCCATCAAAAGTGTATAAAGAAAAATGTGGTGCATATACCCAATGGATTATTATGCAGCCATAAAGAACAAAATTATGAACTTTGCAGCAACTTGAATGGATTTAGAGTCTATAACACTCAGTGATCTATCACAGAAACAAAGAACTGAGCACCAAATGTCCTCACTCATATGCAGACCCTGAATATATATAAGAAATATATAACAATACTATAGGAAAGAGATTGGCAAGAGTAGGAAACTGCCCGAGGATGGAGAAGGGGGGCACACTTCATCAATAAGTGTACCTGATCTCAAACCAGGTGAAGTAGGGACCAAAAGAGTGCCCAATTTTTTCCTGTACAACGACCTCTTTATACATAATCCTGAATTGTACCCACATCTTTAAAAATAAAATTTTTAAAAAGGAACAAGAACTGTCTGGGACCTTTTAATATATATGACAAGAGTCTTTCCATGGAAGTCATACCATATTACAGTCTGATTTGAGCCTGTCATGACAGTGGTTCCTGATCTAGTCATCAAGGAGACTGTAAGAAAATATTGATTGTCCAATTAGAAAATCTAGGGTAATGGGAAGCAGGGTCCAGGGTAATGCTGGCCCCATAAATTTAACATGAGAGTGTTCCTTTCATTTCTGATTTTCTGGAAAAGTTTGTATCATATTGGCATTGTTTCTTCTTTCAATGTTTGATCAAATTCCCTAGTGAAGCCATTTGGCTGTGGGATTTTCTTTGTTGGAAGATTTTAAGTAAAGTCTCCAATTTCTTTAATAAATGTGAGTTTAATCAAGCTTTTATTTATTCTTGCTTGAGCTTTAATTATTTGTGAATATGGAGCTAATCAGATTTCTATTTACTCTTGATTGAACTTTGACAATTTGTGACTTTTGAGACATTTTTCCATATCACTGAAATGGTTGAGTATATGATAACAAGTTGTTTACAATAGTTTTCCTTGATCTTTTTTAATGTCTGTAGTTCTATAGTGATATCTTCCCTTAATTTCTGATCTTTGTAATTTTCATCCTTTCTTTATAAGCCTGCCTAACATCCTCAGTCCTTTTCCATAGTTATTAATACATTTTTGTGTGGTTACAATTTTATTTAGGCAAACATTTTTTCTCAGTTAATTAATATATTTTGTTTCTCTGATATTACTCTTATTATCATTAATTATTTTAAATATTTGTGCTTGTCCTTTTTAAATGTCTAGCTGGTCTTTTCTATTTTTTTCTTAAATAAACAACTCATTAATCTATTAATTATTTACATTTTTTTCAACTCACAAATACATGCTTTTTAAACTAACCATATTATTCTACGTTACTTCTATTTATCGCATTATTTTAAAATTCTTTGAGTAAGGTAAAGCTTAATTTATCTACTTTCCTTTATTTTTCATTTATATGGTAATTTAAAGCTATATATTCTGTTCTGAGCTGTTGTGCCATAAGTTTTCAAATGTAATTTTTTACTGTTGTTTTTAGAAAATTCAGCAAATTTAGCTTTTATTTCCTTGATTTAATTTTTTTTCCCACAGAGGGAAATGATGTCTTTGCTTTATGATGTTTTAAAAATATGTATTTCTTGTTGGAGCTAGAGAACATCATCCTAAGTGAACTAACTGGGAAAACAAAACACTTCGTGTTCTCAGTTGCATTGGGGAGCTAAATGATTATCATAATAAAAGCAATAGACACTGAAAACACTAACAGAGGTGAGGTAGGGACAAGATTTAAGAGTCACAAGTTACGTATTAGGTACAATATTCACTGTCTGAGGAATCAGTTATCTGAAGTTCAATACCCACCAATATGCAATATGTCCATGTGACAAATGTGCACTTTTACTGCCAGAATCTAAAACAAAATAAATAAAATAAAATTTTTATTTTTATTTTTACTGAATTATGATCAGAGAGAAAATAATTATATATATGGAGTACAGTGTGATATTTGAATACTTGTATGCCATGTGTAATGATCAGATCAGCATAATTAATGTGTCAGTTACCTCAAACGTTTATAATTTTTTGTGTTGGGGACATTCAAAATCCTCTCTTCTAGCTATTTGAAAATATACAATTAAAATTATTGTTAACTATAGTCATGCTACAGTGTTATAGAATGTTAAAACTTATTTTTCCTTTCTAACTGCTATTTTGTATCTGTTAACCAACCTCTCTCTGTCACTTCTTTACCAATATTTTTCTCAGCCTCAAGTAATCATTCTTTGATTTTTTACTTCTATAAGACCAACTCTTTTAGCTTCCACATATGAGCGAGAACATGTGATGTTTGTCCTTATGTGCCTGGCTTATTTCATTTAACATAAGGTCCTCCGGATTCATCCATATTGCCATAAATGACAGAATTTTATTACTTTTTATAGCTAAAAAGCATTCCACTGTGTATACACACGCCATATTTTCTGATCTATTTCATTGAAAGGTACTTAGGTTGATTCTATATCTTGGCTACTGCGAATAGTGCTCTAATAAACATGTGAGTGTAGACATTCAGACATTTCTTTGACATACTTACTCTTTTTGGGAGGTAACATATACTCAATAGTGGGATTGCTGGATTCTATGGTAGTTCTGTTTGGTTTCTGAAGAACTTTCATACTGTTTTTCATAATAGCTACACTAACGCATATTCCCACCAGTAGTGCATAAGAACTTTTGTTATTCACATCTGCACTAGCCGTTACTATATATATATATATATATATATATATATATATATATGTAATTCTCTTTAGTGTTAGATAATATCTCATTGTGTTATAAAAAGATTTGTGTTTCTATGATAATTAGTGACGCTGAACATTTTAAAAAATGTTCTTGATGGCCATTTTTATGTCTTTGTTTGAGAAATGCCTATTAAACCATTTGCTTTTCTTTCCATTGGGATAATTTATTGTTGTTGGTTTTTGCTAAATTGTTTGAGTTTCTTGTATATTATGGAAATTAAGCCCTTGTCAAATGAATAGCTTGCAATTATTTTATCCCATTCTTCAGTTCATTTCTTTTTTTTTTTTTTTTATGTTATTGTGGGGTACAGTTAGGGGTTAGGCATACAAAAATGTTTCGTTCAGGTACCCTTGTTGATAAGAGGTGTCTCCCCATCCCCAGACAGATATCCACCACCATTAATCCCATCCCCCTCACCACCCCCCCCCCCC
>CAUYQG010120076.1:0-12293 GCA_963574415.1 Tarsius wallacei | reverse complement strand
CTACAATAAATAACAAAAAAATCAGCCGGGCGTGGTAGCGCGCGCCTGTAGTTCCAGCGACTTGGAAGGCTGAGGCGGAAGGATCGCCGGAGCCCAGCAGGTCGAGGCTGCGGTGGCCAGGAGCGGCCACTGCACTCCAGTCTGGGTGACAGAATGAGACCCCAACTCAAAAAAAAAAAAAAAAAAAAAAGGACAGGACCTCCCCGTGAAGGTGTCTTCAGGAAGCAGCCACTAGGAGGATGGAGCTTAGCTGCTTCTTCCTGCTTCACCAAAATCCTAGGAGAGAGCCTGATTGGCTGAGTTTGGGTCACATGACCCCCATAAGCAGGAGCAGGGTGGGGCCCACTGACTGACTGTTCCACTGAGCCCACGCCATGGGTGAGGGGTGATGCCTCCAAAGGCAGTTGGGGTGCGATGAACAACATGAGGGAATGTGGATATTGGGCAGGCAAAAACCAGTCAGAGCCCAGAGAACAGTTGGTGCCTTGCTCAGATGCCCTTGGTACCTGCAGTTCTGTGCTTGCTGATGGTGTCCCACTAAAGCACACGTGGCTCAGAGAAGCCATCCCAGGGCTTCACTGGCTGCTTGGCTGGGGTTTGGATCAGGCTAGGAATCTTTGGGATTTGATATGCACATACCCTTGACCCCCAGAAGCCTGCAGACAACATGACAAGTGGTCATTGCAGGGTATTCAGCCTCCTTGTACTTGGGTCAACCAACTCTGCCGGTGTTACAGGGCTTTCCTACGGTCCTGACTCAGGTTCTGTCCCTTCTCAGGTTCTGTCCCTTCTCCCGGGAGTTCCTGGTTCCCACAGCAGTGACCTGCTCATTAGCCGTTGCAGGCTGGGTACGGGGGCTCGTGCCTGTAATCCCAGCACTTTGGGAGGCCGAGGTGGGAGGATTGCTTGAACCCAGGAGTTCGAGACCAACCTGGGCGACATAGCAAGAACTACCTCCCCCACCCCCGCCACTGTCTCTACAAAAAAAATTAACTGGGCGTGGTGGCATGTGCCTGTAGTTACAGCTACTGGGCAGGCTGAGGCAGGAAGATTGTTTTAGTCCAGGAGTTTGGGACCAGCCTAGGCAACACAGTGAGATCTCATCTCTAAAAAAATTAAAAAAATTAGCTGAGCTTTGTGGCATGTGCCTGTAATTGCAGGTACTCAGGAGGCTGAGGTGGGAGGATTGCCTGAGCCTAGGAGGTTAAGGCTGCAGTGAGCTAGAATTGTGCTGAGTGACAAAATGAGACCCTGACTCCAAAAAAAGAGAAGAGAAAAAAAATTATAGTTACCGATTCCTGTGTAACAAACCATGCCAAACCCTTAACGCCTTAAAATCACAGCCCTTTTTAATCTCTCTCGATTCTACAGGTTGACTGGGTAGGTCTCCTGCTGGTCTTGCTTGGGGTCTCTTTTGCATGTATGGTCAGTTGGCCACTGGAACTGAACCGTGTAAGATGTCTGGTACTGGACAGCTGAAAGGTTGTGCTCGACTGGTGTTTTGGGGATAGCAGGGCCTTTCTCTTTTCCTGCATGGCCTCAGGACCCTCCCCCTCTGCAAGGTCTCTCCTGCAGAGTGGCTGGACTTCTTACACAGCAGCTGCCTTCCACGAGTGAAAGGGAAGAAGGTCTTCTTACTGCTGAATCACAGAACTGGCGCAGGATCACTTCTGCAGCATCTTATTGATTAAAGCAAGTCATAGAAGCATCCCAGATTTAGTGTGGAGAAACACACACAGCGTGAATACAAGGACGTATGGGTCCTTGGGCTCCATCTTTGCGGACTTAGCTGCCACGTTGCCACGTTCTTTCCTGTCTTCCTTCTCTTCTTTGTCTCACCTTTCCTTTCCCCTACTGGTGCTTCCTGGGGTCACTTCTGTGATAAACAACTTGCACTCCAATTTGTATCTCAGTGTTGCCTCTGGGGGAACTCAGTTTATGACAGCCCACTACAACTGCCAATTAAATAGAAAATGGGACAGCAGGAAAGCATGCAACGGCAGGGCTTTAGTTAAAGTCATGTTTCCAGGCTGCCTTCAGGTCCGGGGCTGTGGGTCAAGCATAAATATTTCAAATGCAGCGGGCATCTATGCTTTGATATACTCAGTCTTCCATTTTGGACGTGCTTCTCCCTAGCCTGTGCCCCCGACTTCTATCTCAGGGTCACGGTGAGAGCTCCAGTATTGGTCCAAAGGTGCCACTGGCACCGTCCTTCATTCTGGAGGTGACTTCTGGCCACAGCTAGTCCAACCAAAGACTCTTTCCTAGGAATGTGGGGTTGGCACTCAGACTTCAGGTCGGTTGGAGTGGAGCAGAGGCCCCCTGAACCTCAGTAAGGAGAAGCCCTGTGTCCTGCTGGTGAGGTCATTGTCTCCCATGCAGCTGGAGAGATATGGAGGCTTAGTGCTCGGCTGCCCTGACATGCTCTTGTTCCTGGCTCCTGTTCATTCTTGGGCTTGCGCTCATCATTCTTGTGCTCGTATTAGAAAAATCCTCTCTGGGTTTGGTGGTAACTTAAAACCAAAAAATCTTCAACTTAATACAGAGACAGTGGCCTCTAGGTGCTTCCAGGGTCTTGACATCAAAGTGGGATTCAACTGTGTTTATTAGCCAACATGCACTACGTTTGGAGAATAGAAAGCTTTGCAACACCAAGGGTCAGAGCAGGATGGTTTCAGTGCAGCTCCCTGCCAGTCAGAAGCACAATTCATCAAAAATGGGTCCATTGCCCAGGCTCCCTGTCAGCTTGCAGCTTTACTATATTAGGACGTAATTTAATAGGAGAGGATGTTATAAAGAAAAGGACCTGGGATGCATTAACTAACAAACAAACAAACAAACAAACGGAGCATAAATGGCTTGGCTCAGGCTGCTGTCCGAGGGTCACACTGGATCTTACATAACCAAATGAGAGTCTTTAACATGGGATGTTTTCTTCCTGCTCCATGGTCCATACCACGCAGGTGTTCTGGGAACAGGGCTGGGGCGGGTGTTGACTCAGCATTGGGTCTACCTGGTACCCTGTGGGGACATCGTCTTGGGTGCTCATAACCTACTTCCTCAGAGTGAGTCAGGGAGCAGCCTGGAAGGGAGGAATTTCTCTCTTAAATGTGAATGTAGAGTCTTAAGAATTTAACGTAAGAGTAAGACTGCTAGGTACTTAGTTGATGCTCAGTAAGTACCGATAAAGTAAATGAGTGAACGAACGAAATCTCTAGTCTTCCAAAAAAGTGATTTTAGGATCAAAGAATGACTTTTATTATTATACACCCCTTGGACTCCATGTTTGGAAAGATTCTGAGTGCTATATAGCTTTGCTAATTAAATGATCGTTATTCTTTCCATATATTACTTACCATTGACATCAAGAGTTGTCAGTAGTTTGGGTCAATACAAGAGACAATGCCACTATTCTGCCTTGACCTTTTTTTTGCACAAACCAAAGAGAGTTGGTTAGCCGATTGGGTCTGATTCTGGTGCCCATTATAATCTTGAAAGATACAGTCTTGAGTGCCGTAATCCCAAGTCTTGAAATCTTGAAAGGTCAAAATTCCTAATGTCTAAAATCCCGAAAGTCACAATTCCAAAAGATTAAGGTCCCAAATGTTAAAATCCCCAAAGCTGAATTCTGGGGGAAGAAATTAGTGTGCTTTGGATTGTATGTATGATAGTTGCGTCACGTTAGGGGGAACTATGGCCTTGTTATTGTCTTTATTTGGGAGGGAAGTATGGTTTAAGAAGAGGCCGGTGTGTGCCAAGTTGGCAAGGGGTGGATGTGCAGACTTAATTTTAAGTGTCAACTTGGCTGGGTGAAGGAGTACCTAGAAGCCTGAAAAAGCATTGTTTTGGGTATATTAGTGAGGGAGTTTCCAGAGGAGATTAGCACGTGGGTCTGAGTGGACTCCATGGGAAAGATCGCCCTCCATATTGGTAGGTGCCGTCCAATTGGCCGGGGCCAGAGAGAACAAATACGGAAGGTGAACTGGTCTCTCTTGGAGAGCTGAGGCAGACTTCTCTTCTGCTCCTTGGACATCAGAAGTGCAGGCTCAAGACTCTACTTTCAGGGATCATTTCTATACTTAGTTATCATATTAGAGCAGTTTCTGTGATCGTGTGGTGCCCCAGACCATGAGGGGAGGCTCAGCTTTCTTTCCTGAGCATGAAACTGGCTCTTGGTGTGACTTTGCTGCGACTGGCATTTGCCATCGATGATCGTTCTTCTCTATCTTTGGGAGAGTAAGAGGGAGAGGACGCAGTCTGAGCGGTTCAAAGAAAAGAGTGCAGGCTTACCTCCTTTGGATTCCAGGAGTCACCCCAGTGGCTCCCTAGGCTCTGAGGCATTTGTGGACTGAGAATTCCACCATTGGCTTCCCTGGCTCTGCGGCCTTCAGGCTTGGACCGAGCCACATTTTTGTCATCCCACAGGCTGCACCTTGCGCGGGTCTGTCTCAGCCTCCAAAATCATGCGAGGCAATTCCTCCAATAAATTCCCTCTCCTGTATCTGTGTACATACCCCATGGGTCCTGTGTCCTTGGAGAACTCCAACTAATGCATATACAGTATCGGGGAAGCCAAATATTATTCCTTCTACTGTATTCCTTATGATGCAACAGAAGAGATCTGTAAAACCACTCCCCCAGAAAAAGGCCATGATAAGTGTGTGAAGCTACTTAATGGTGAAAGAGAAAAGTTTAAAAGCTAGTGATTATCGGTGCTTCCAAAGCAGAAAATCGCTTCATTGCAATGACCAAGCAATAACCAGACTTTCAAATGGTCAGCATAGACTTACAAAATTTGTAGACCACAACCACTCTCAAAATACAAGTGCAGCGAGTGTGCTGAAGATTATGGAAGTGAAAACATAGGCAAAAAGTACAAGAAATCTTCCCTGCCAAATGATTCCATCGTGTGTGAATTTTGCCCTTCACAAAGTGACAATTTTCTATATATTTCATCCTTGCACCATTTCCAACACTGGAGCTATAAATCGTGTAAAGACTTTTAGGGAATCCTAATTCATTTCATGCATTTTTAAAAAAATTTTTTTGGAAAGCTAACTCCAGGAAAGCACATTATCACGACATCCACTTAATGTGGAAGCATTGTGCATGCAAGTAAAACTTCTCCAATAAATGGAGAGATGTCCTTTCAGTGAATTTGTGAAAGATGAACTTTCTCAAGATCTCGGCTGTTTTTTTTTTTGGTGGAAAACTTGACTCCTTGCAAAAAAGTTGTAAGAGTGATACAACGATCACCCGTACTACCTTTGATCAGTGGTTCTTCTGTAGTGATACGGCAGAGGTTGAAGCTGTCAGTCTCTGACACGCCTTGAGGCTCAGCTCAGGGACTCGACGTATTAGGGCAAGTGAAATGTCACTGGTCCGTCCATGTGCAGAACTCACACACAAGCCCTGGAAGCTGCTCACTGATTCACTCCTTTCTCCCTTCATTCATTTATTCGTCCAGTAGATAGTTAATTGCTTGCTTACTACATGATCAATACTGTACTAGACATTAGATGTGCAGTTACAGTGACCATAAAGGAAGTACCTCCTGGCTGTGTACATTTTTCAAAATTAATCAGACTGGTCTAGGTGTGGTGGCTCATGCCTGCAATTTCAGCACTTTGGAAGGCCGAGGCAGGAGGATCGCTTGAGGCCAAGAGTTTGAGACCAGTCTGGGCAACATGTGAGACCTAGTCTCTAAAAAAAGAAAAAAAATTAGGGGATGGTGGCATGTACCTGTGCCTGCAGTCCCAGCTACTTGGGAGGCTATGGTGGGAGAATCACCGGAGCCCAGGAAATCAAGACACTGTCCCATTCCACTCCAGCCCGGGTGACAGAGTGAGACCTTGTCTCAAAAAACAAACACCAAACAAACACACAGACAACCCCAAACCGAATCAAACCCACATAAAACTCACCAGACTGCTCACTTAAAATGGGCACATTTATCGTACGTAAATTATACATGATTAAGTTTTTTGAAAAAATTCTTAAACAATGATTTGCATGCACATAATGGAATATTATATGAGGAGGGACCCCCTGAAAACCAGAATTATTTTTTGGAGGGTGGGCCCCTTGCAGTACACTTTGATCTGGAGGAATTTTTTCCTCCAGATCAAATGGTCAACTGACGTTTTTAGAAGGTTGCATCACGATTTGTGGAAGAAATGTCCCGAGTTGTGGCAAACAGGTGACTGGTTCTTCCACCATGACAAAGTACCTGCCCACACCTCACTGAGTGTTCAGCAGTTTTCGACCAACAACCACATGACTCCCGTGCCCTACCCTCCCTATTCACCTTATTTTGCCCTGAAAGATTTTTTTTTGGTTTTCCTGGATAAAAAAAGTCCTCCAAGGGAAATGTATTGCTGATGTAGAGGAGGTGAAACAAACAAACAAAAAACAGCAGGAAGCACTAAAAGACAACAAAATTGATGAGCTGAAAAACTGTTTCGAGCAGTGGAAAAAGCGTCTCGATAGGTGTATTGCATCAAACGGAGAGGACTTTGAAGGTGACCGGAGTTTAAACATGTAAGAATAAATACACAGTTTTTAATAAGTAATTTTTTGGCCTCCCCCTTGCATCAAAAAGAATGAGGTAGGATATACATACTAATTTGGACAAATCTTTAAGATACAGCAATTGGAAAATGTAACGTGCACACCAATGAGCACAGCTCGTTGTCTATGGATCAAATCTACTTATCCGTGAAATGGTGGGCTCGCCTCACTGCATTTTCAGTCTTGCCTCTGCCAAACCAATGTGACTCTGAAGGGAGTTTTCAGCAGAGGAGTCATGCGGTTGGCCCGTGTCCCGTCTCGTTTTGAGGATTGTTCTGGTTGCTATGGGTAGGCTGGACTGGAGGCCTGGAGGCCAGGGAAGCCATGGAGGAGGCTGCTGCGGGCAGCGAGGCCAGAGAACGGACCACAGCGGTGATGATGCAGGGACTGATGTGCTCAGACCCCAGAGCCAGTGTGGACTGCCTGCTGGATGTGTGTGCCCGTGTGCACGAGGGTAAGGGCTTCTGGTGTAGTTAATTGAGTAGATGGTACATAAGGTCACTGAGATAGAACACGCGAGAGGGAGCCCAGGGCTGTTCGGAGTTTGTGTTGCCCGTTGGTGGTGCTTAGAAAGAGGCCAGCATGAGGACATGGAGAAAAGGAAACCCTTGCACACTTTAGGTGGGGATGTGAATGAGCACAGCTGCTATGGAGAACGGTGTGAAGGGTCCTCAAAACACCGTATGATCCAACCGTCCTTCCACAGGGAATTTATTCCAAGGAAAGGAAACTGGTATATTGAAGTGACACCTGCACCCCCGTGTTTATTGCTGTGCTGTTCACAATAACCAAGATGCAGAGTCAACTTGAGTGTCCAACCACGGATGAATGAATGAAGGAAAGGTGGTCTATGTACGCAGTGGAATACGATTCAACCATGATAGGAAGTGAAATGTTGTCATTTGCTGTTAACAGTATGGATGAGACTGGAGGCCATGATGCAGAGTGAAATACCACGTGTTCTTACTTATACGTGGGATCCAAAGAAATTGACTTTATAGGGAGCAGAATTGTGGTCATTGGATGTTGGGAAGGGGAGGACGGGAAGGGGCCAGTTAATGGATGCAAAGTGACAGCTAGAAAGGAGGATCGCTTGAGGCCAAGAGTTCAAGACCAGCCTGGGCGACATGTGAGACCTCATTTCTATTCCAAACAAAACAAAACAAAACAGAAATTAGCCGGGGTGGTGGCCCAACTCCCAACTACTCAGGAGGCTGAGGTGGGAGGCTCACTTAAGCCCAGGAGATCAAGGCTGCAGTGAACTGTGATTGTGCCAATTGGAAGAGGACCAAGTTCTAGCGTTTGATGGCATTGTAGGGTAAACATGGTTCACAGTGATTTATTGTGTATTTTCAAAAAGCTAGAAGAGAGGATTTTGAATATTTATGGCACAAAGAACTGATGGATGGATTGGGGTGACGGATATGCTAATTACCCTGATTTGATGATCACACATTGATTATTGTACATTGGAATATCACTCGGTATCCCATATACGTGTACAATCATTACATGTTAACTAAAAATGAAAAGGGAGAACAGAGAGGCCAGCAGAGCCCAGGAGGACAGCTTTTGATCTGGGGTAGTGAGGAAATGTGTGGACCCTTTGCTCTCCTTTGCTTCTGTTTTAAGTGTGCTGGCTGGGAACTGGGGGTTTCCCGGCCTGTCTCCCCGCAGGACCCTCTACTTCTTGAGGTCTGGCACTGTGTTTCCTTCGTCTCTGAATCCCTCGTGCCTAGCACAATGCAAGGTCAGTGCAGGTTCTCTTTTGTGCTTGTCGGACGAAGAGATGAATGCACGACCCTGTTTCACCCCCAAGCCAAAACAGGCAGAAAAACCTCATGGGATTCAGACTGCACAGGACATCACTCATCCAGAGACCAAATCCAAGCTGGAGGAAACCTTTAGCATTTAGACAAGAAGGTAGAAGTAACACAGACCAACAAGGAAACAGGGCAGACAGTGCTCATCTAAGATCTTTCCCTTCATGAGTTTCTGTGACTGTGTAACAAACAGTCCTGGCACTGAGTGGATCCTGTGGGGTAGAGACTTGGACAGGGCTCAGCAAGGACGGTTTGTCTCTATTTCCTGATGTCTGGTGGATGCTGGCTGTCAACTGGGGCCTCAGCTGGACTGTGGCCTGGAATGGCCATGTATGGCATCTCCTCTGGGTTTCCTCACGTCGTGGTGACCGAGTTTAAAGAGCAAGGCATGTCCGTGACATTTGTGGGGTTTGATCTAAGAAGCCTAGAAACTCAAACGTCGCTTCTGCCTTGCTCCATGGGTCAAGGCAGTCACACAGGCTTGCCAGGGTCAAGTGGGGGAGGCACGGTCTCCATCACTCCAGGGGGGGAGTGTCTAATTTTCAGAAGAACAGGTGGAATGAGAGATATTGCTGCAGTTGCTTTTGGAAAACATCATCAGCTGTAAGACTGGAGAGGGTAGTACTAGGAAGATGAAGGCATTGGAAGACTCCTCTGCCAAGCTCCCTGAGGGCCCTTGTGGATGATTTTTATAAGACAAAGCCAACAGGGGGTGCATGTCTCCTGGTTCAAATCCTGTTCAGCCACTGACTCCCTGCACCTCCCTGCATCTGTAACTAACCTGCATCCCTAATGGTTGAAGGCTGGTTCGTCTCAGCACTACTAGTTGAAGTTGGGCAGGTCTGCTGTAGACCTTTGCGTGCCTTAATTATGTATGTGTACGTGGTCTGTCCCTGATGTGCCCACCTTGTTATGAGGATGGGCACTTTCTGGAGCTGACTTTGGGTGCTGGCAGAATGAATTCCGTGGCAGGGTCCTGCCAAAGGAGGAAAATTCGGGACAGTCCAATAACACAGAAGTCATATGTTCATTGAGAGGATGTGCCTCGTTTTCTGGCTTAGATTCAGTGAACTCTTTGGGGGGGTGACTGGAGGACACTTGGTGCTGTAGGATAATCCGGCGGGGTTGGTGTTGGCTTTGGACCTGACCCAGGGTGGGCTGTGTTGTGCGCTTACAAAGCACACTTGGGATTTCGCCTCTGGATTAGAGAAATCCCATAATTCCATCTAGATAGACATGGTACGCCCGTGACATTTTCATTCTTGGTCGTCTTCCACCCTGTCCAATTGCCAACACACCACACAAGGTTTTGTGTCTCTATTTTTTTCCAGCTGCAAAACCTCTTTTCCTTCCCTAAGTGCGTCACAGGGATATAAAACGCCTGCAGAAATGTTTTTTTGTTCCTCAGACAGGAAAAAAAATAAAAAGGCACCATCGAAATAGAAGATGTTATGAATACTGTGCGATCGTAAAAACGGTAGAGGCGTTATGGGCCAGCCACGGTAGTGAATATTTTAGAAATAAAACATACATGATAAAAGAAGGATCAGAGCCGACTGATTATAGAACAGGGCTAGAGGAAAAGCTATGCCCAGGGGAAGACGAGGAGAAACTTGGCGAACAGAGAAGGTGGGGAACGGAGCAGAGCGAGATATCTGTGTCCGTCATCTTTGATGTCAGCGGCCTCTGAAATGTCACGTGCAGAATGAAAAGGAGAGTGGCCGTGGTTGAATGGGAAGGATGTATTTTGTGTTTTTGTGTTTTTTATCTGTCAGCTTTATTGAGGTGTAATTTATATCTTCGGGAAATTCATCCTTTTCAGTGTGCCGCTTCATGAGTTTTGGCAGATGTGTGTGTATAGTTGCGGAACCTCCTGACAATGAAGATCCAGAACATTCCATCTGCCCCCCACGTCCTCTCTCTCGACTCCTCCTCCCCGCCCCTTCCTCGGTCTGCTGTCATCTGCCTGCTGCCACCATCACACTGCTGGGAATTTGCCCTGGTCAAGGCCAGAGATAATCTTTTCTTTTTCTCTGCCTTCTTTTTTTTTTTTGAGACAGTGTCTCCCTCTGTCACCCAGGCCGAAGTGCAGTGGTGTGATCGTGGCTCACTGCGGCCTCAAACTCTTAGGCGCAAGCAATCCTCCCGCCTCAGCCTTCTGGGGCAGAAGGATTAGCCGGGGCTACAGGTGTGCCCCACCATGCCTGGCTAATTTTTTTTTTTTAAAGTTTTGTAAAGACAAGTTCTCACCAGATTGCCAGGCTGGCCTCAAACTTCTGGTCTCAAACAGTCCTCCTGCCTCAGCCTCCCAAAGTGCTGGAATTATAAGCATGAGCCACTGCATCTGACTTGTACCTGATTTGTTATTTTAAAATCATATTTATTGATTTTTTGGTAGAATGACACTTCCTTTGTTTTCAGATCATGAGATTAGGTGGGTTTGCTCCCCACCTCCAGGGGTAGAAATTGATTCTAGCTTGGTCAATCAGCTGACTCCATTCCCGTTGTCATAATAATTGATTGGTTCAATGATATGTAAATAACCTGGATTGAATAAATAAGTGCCAGCCTAGGAATTTTTTGCTGACATTATTGGAAAGCCATGTCCTTTGTCTGCTGGGATTGTTAAGTGTTTAGGCTATAAACTGGAAGCCACTGAGAGCCCCCACATGAAGAAAGCCTACCTGAGTCTCATGAACATTATTCTGGAGCCTGGATCAAGCCATACCTGAAGCTATAGACTCTCTTCCCTCCATTTTTGGGTCTAAAATGCAGGAGGTTAAGAGAATCATGCTCTTCAGTTTGCCACATAGCCTTACTGGTCTATACAAGGCCCCTCTCTTGTTTTGCTTTGACAGTCATTCCCTTTTGTTCCTATATCCCATTCCTCCTACCCATGGCAATCGTTGTAATACCATTGTAATATATTTAATTTGTAACTTTCAGTTTGCATGTATTGTTTTCTGCATATATATTCTTATTTTACATAAATAATATTGTGCTGTAGACCTTTTTCTGTTTCTTATTTTGGTCACCCAGTCTTAACTCTTTCAAGATCCATCTCTGCTGCTCTGTGGACATATAGCTTCTGTAGCTTCTAACTGCTACATCGTGTTCCATGGCGGGCATCCTGCATCTCACCATAACACTACAGTGATGAGTACACAGATTGTGCCCAACTCCCCACCACCAAAAATGGTGGCCATGAGCCTTTGACCATGTGCCTTTCCGGATCTCTGTGTGAATTCCCTGGGGCAGTAGACACAGGAGTAGGTTGCAAGTCATGGGGTGCTCCTGTTCTTAGTTAAGCTAAGTTGTGCTGGGCTGTTGTTCAGAGCAGCGGCACAAGGCCACACTCCCACTGGGGACGTGTGAGTGTCCTCTATACCCTCACTTGGCATTATTCAATGTTCCAAATGTTTGCCAGGCTAATAGATGCAAAGTAACAAATGTGACTGTTTAATGTTCATTTATCTGATTCTGGGTGAGTTTGGGTCCCTCTCTTTATGTGCTTGGTAACCTTTGGGTTTATCCTCTGCCTTTCATCTGTTCATGTCTTCTGCCTTTTTTTTTTTTTTTTTTTTGAGTTGGAGTCTCACTCTGTCACCCAGACTGGAGTGCAGTGGCCTGCTGGGCTCAGGCGATCCTTCCGCCTCAGCCTTCCAAGTAGCCAGAATTACAGGTGCGCGCTACCACGCCGGGCTACTTTTTTGATTTATTGTAGGGACAAGGTCTCGCCAAGTTGTCCGGGTGGGTCTCGAACCCTCGGGCTCAGGCAATCCACTTGGCCTCCCAAAGTGCTGGGATGACAGGCTGAGCCACTGAGCCCGGCCTTCTGCCATTTTTCTATTGTTTTTTTTCTTGTTGATTTCTGAGAGTTTCTTGAATGCTTTAGGTCCC
>CAUYQG010120069.1:0-71730 GCA_963574415.1 Tarsius wallacei | reverse complement strand
CTTTGAGGACTCTTTTCATCCGTGGAAGCCAAAGAAAGTCACATGAGGAGAGATCAGCTGAATAAGGAGGATGGGGTCAAGCTAGTTTGGGGCAAAAACTGCTGAACACTCAGTGCGGTATAAGCAAATGTATTGCCATGGTGGAAGAACCAGTCACCTGCTTGCCACAACTCAGCACGTTTCTTCCATAAATCGTGATGCAACCTTCTCAAAACATTCAGATAAAAACTTTGATTGACTGTTTGATCTGGAGGAAAAAATTCCAAGTGTACTACAAGGGGCCCACCCTCCAAAAGTTAATTCTGTTTTTTGGGGGATCCCTCCTCATAGATTGACTATTTAAAAGTGAAACAGATGTAGCCACACAAGAAATATGGCCGGCACTGTTTTCCAATGAAAAACTGGAGCTCCTGGGAAATGATGAAGTTCAAGGTCTCTGGGAAAGAAAAACACAGGAAGGTTGCAAATATGGCACTTATATTCCAAGGGATTTTAATTTTTCTGTGCTTTATCTCTCTCATGAGTTGCTGCTCTAAATAGCTGTTTGACAGTGGTAACAAATATAAAGCAAATGCACATCTCATTTTTTTTCTTTTGGGGCAAGATACTTCATATAATGAATAAGGAACAAAAAATTTTAGAACGATGATGTTGAAACTATTACTGGTAACTAATATTTGAGTGCTTACTGTGTTCAAGATTAGGATTTTCTCAATCCTTAGAACAATCAGATATGGGAAATTCTACCATTTTTACAGTAGAAAAAAAGTGGTCATAGAGTAGTTAAATAACTTGTCCAAAGTAACTGATAAAGTCAGAATAAATAACTCTCACCTTTCTCAACTTTATATCCACAGCCTGATTTCTCACGTGAGCTTGAGGCTCTCCTTTAAATGCTTGCTGGACACCTCTGCCTAGATTCTAAAAGTGCTTCACACTCAATATGAGCAAACCCAGTAGTTTTGTTTTCCCTTCTCCTGCTGCTGCTTCCAAGTCAGAAGCTTGGCAGATATCCTCCGCTTTCTTCCTTGCACCTCACATTTATTAATATCAGATGCTATCAATTCTATATCTCAAATTTCTCTCTAGTTCATTTCTTCTTCACTGCCTTAATTCAAGCCATCTTTATTTTTTTTTCCAGAATTACAAAATAACCTTCAAGCAGTCTTCCTTCCTGCAATCCCTTTCATATCTACCAAGCTATAATTCTTAAAAGGCAAACCCAGCAGGTACTTCAAGGCTCAAAATCCCACTCACTTAGTCCTAAACCTGTGGAAATTCTTTTATTCTCCAAACCTGGCAATCTTTTTCTACATCTCACACTAAATCAGTAGCTTACGCTCTTGGTAGAATTCTTGCTAGAATCAACTGGGGATGTCTTCACAAAACTTCATACTCAGGCCAGACTCTAGGTGTATTAAATCAAAATCTCTGGGGGCAGGGGAGGGAGGTATGAGACTGAAGAGGCATGAATACTTTAAGACACCTAACTCAGACCCTGCCCAGGGATTACACTGAACAACCAGAGCTGACAATCACTGCATTACATAAGAACAGATATCATCTGTTGATTAGCATTCAGTACCTAATAAGTGTCCCTCACCCTGACTCAAATTTAGAAAAGAAGTTGATGATCATCCTTTAGCCTCTTGCCCTTAACCATGGGCCATGGAATTGCAGCAGTAACGTCATCTGGGAAGTTGTTAGAAATACGGATCCTTGGGTTTCATCCCAAGATCCCCAGGTCAGTGAGTATATGCATATTAAAGTATAAGATGCATTAACTGTAGTAAAGATTACAGGACACCTTTAAGAATTAAAAACAAGTCAAATGCATGAATAGACATCTCTCAAGAAAAGATATACAAATGGCCAACAAACATATGAGAAAATGCTTAACATCACTCATCATCAGGGCAATGCAAATTAAAAGCACAACGAGATACCACCTTATACCAGTCAGAATGGTCGTTATTTAAAAAATGAAAAAACAATAGATGTTGGCATGGATGCAGAGAAAAGGGAACACTTGTATACTGTTGGTAGGAGTGTAAATTAGTACAACATTGTGGAAAGCGGTATGGTGATTACCCAGCAAACTAAAAGTAAATATACCATTTGATCCAGCAATTCTACTAGTAGGTATCTAACCTAAAGAACAGATGTTGTTATACAAAAAAGATACATGTATCTGCATGTTCATTAAAGTACAATTCACAGTTACAAAGGTGTGGAATCAATCTGAATGCCTATCAACCAATCAGTGGATAATAAAACTGTGGAATATATACACCATGGAATACTACACAGTCATAAAAAAAATGAAATCGTGTCCTTTGCAGCAACATGGATGGAGCTGAAGATCATAATTTTAAGTGAACTGACTCAGAACAGAAAACCAAACACCACATGTTCTCATTCATATGTGGGAGCTAAACGGTCACAAAGATGGAAACAATAGACACTGGAGAAGGGAGAGGGTGGTGAGGGTTCAGATGCTACCTAGGGGGCACAATATTCAGTATCTGGAGAATGGACCACTTGAGGTTCAATCCCCACCACTGTACAATATATCCAGATGACAAATACGCACATGTGCCCCTTGAATTGAATTTTTCTTAAAAAGCCAAATTCTTTTTATTTAACCGGAAAGTATCAAAGTTCATTTTTAAATTTTTTAAAATGATTGCTTTAACCGGAAAATGCCAAAACTGAGTAGACAAAGCCTCCTTTCTCACCTTAATATTTTCTGTGCATGAAGAGCGAACATTGCGGGCATTATTGCAGATTGCATAAGTGTTGGTACATTTAGGAAGGGAGGTGATATGGGGTTGTGGTTTGGATTACAGGTGTGCCCGCCCTGCGAATGTGAATTTAAATCTTAGTTCCATCATCAATTCACTATCTGAATAAGTTCCTTATCCACAACATAGGATTGATAATAATACCAATAGGTCTCTGTGGGGATTAAATGGGATTATAGTTAGCACTCAGAGAGGACAGAAGCAGTATCTGTGAAATAATATGAAGGGAAGGTGGCCCAACTACTCACAAACTCCAAAACACTGGCCTTAGACCTAATCTAACCACTATGTTGATCCACTGCTAACATATAAAGGGACTCTATCTAGTGGATTATTATCAGAATCTTCAGGTTTCACAGGAAAATGGCTTCCTTGCATAAGGGTCTCCCCTCATTCATCATTGGAGACCATCAATGCTCAAACCTTTGCTCTCACAGGGTATTTAAGGAAGGACTGACAACTAGCTTCTCAAAATGTGTCCAAACTCTGTTAAGAGCCTGAATGATTTGCTATATGAGGAGAAAGTTGGATGTGTGTTATTTTCACTTATTCTTCAAAGTATTCTAAGTTCTATACTTGATTCAGGCTTTATTATATGGTCTGATTATCTTCATTTCCTGCTTCTGTCTGTCCCACCCTAATATATATATATTCAATTATACCCTTTCATATATTGACTCCACATAAACAGCAACTATTAATTTGATTCATGCTGAATTCTTTGAGAAGTTAGAAGGAAAATGTGTTTCTCCCTTACATGTACATATTTATTTTTGTCAGATAATGAGAATTACATAACCTGACCTACTTACCTTTTTGTCCTGGTTGCCGGGGTATTGTGAGGTAAATGACCTAATTCACAGCAGCATTATTAGCTCATGTGGTTTGTATATTTGCTATAAAATTATAACTCACAGACACAAAAGCGATTTGAATAAATAGTTAGAGATACTATATTATTGAATCACAAGGTAGTATTGTAAAAATCACATAAGTCATTCTGAAGATTAATAAAGTACATGTAAACTTCTGAGGGATTTTAAAATAAAGTTCATAAAAGAATAGGGGCAACCCCTTCGGGTTCCCTCCCTCTGTGGGAGCTTTTCTATCCTCTCAATAAATCCTGCTTTCTCACTAAATAAATAAATAAATAAACAAACAAACAAATACATACATACATACATACAACAGTCATTGTAAAAACAAAAACAAAACAAAAAAACCCCGAAGAATTAAAGGATGTCCAAACGTTATTTTAAAGATGAAGTAGAGGGGTTTCCTTTATTAATCAGTATATTATATAATGATAATAATTAAAAGGGTATGGTGCTGGTGATGGAATAGTTAAACCAATTAATGGAATTCAAGAAACAGACTCGAGTGTGTTTTTAAAAAGATATTAGTATCCCAATAAGGTGCAATTCCTAATTGATTGATAACAAGATCACTCAGTAAATTGAATTGAAATAGTCAAATATATGTGAAGAAAAAAAATAAAGTTAGAGTACTACCTCACAACTCACACAAAAGTAAATTCCAGATGGATTAAAGACTTAAATATTAAGTATAAAAATACACTAGTACTTTAAAATGCAAATGAATTTTTATATAGTCCTGCGGTATGAAATAATGTTTTAACTATAATACCAGTATAAAAACTTTTTTTAAAAAAGATTGATATAATTTACTATATTAAAATTTAAAACTTCTGTTTGAGAAAAAGTGCAATGAAATAATAAAAAGGCATATGTTACACTAAGAAAAAATATGTTTAACACATAGACAAAGAGATACTAGCTATGTATATCATTGTTTAGAAAAAAAAATGAACTACCTGATAGTAAATTGTTTAATGAATAACGATAGGCATTTAGAGAACATAAATGTCAGACAAACAGATTTTTAAAAATTCCACCTCATTAATAATAAATAAATATAGATAAAACACAATCTTTTTTTTCTTCTTTTTAATTTTTATTTTAAAGATGTGGGGTACAATTCAGGGTGAGGTATACAAATATTCGTTATGCAGGTACCCTTGTTGATGAGGTATGCTCCTCCCTCCCCTGGCAGTTTCCCACGACTGCCAATCCCTTTCTTATAGTACTATGATAATTGTTCAAGGTCCACTTATGTGTGAGAACATATGGTACTCTGTTCCTTATTTCTATGATAGATCTCTGAGTATGATAGACTCTAGATTCATCCAAGTTGCTGCAAAGTCCATATGTTTGTTCTTCTTTATGACTGCATAATATTCCATTGTGTATATGTACCACATTTTTAAAATCCAGTCCAGCTTCGATGGGCAGCATGGTTGGTTCCATGTTTCTGTTCTTGCGAATAGAGCTGCAACAATCATGCGTGTGCAGGTATCTTTTTTGTAGAATGATTTGAATTCCTCCGGGTATATTCACAATAGGGGGGTTGCTGGGACATATGAAAGGTCAATTCTAGTTCTTTCAGAAATCACCACACTGTCTTCCAAAGAGGTTGCACTAGTTTGTACTTCCACCATCAGTGTAGAAGTGTTCCTTTTTCTCTGCATCCTCGCCAGCATCTGTTGTTATTTGTTTTATTAATGATGGCCATTCTTACTGAGGTTTGGTATTATCTCAATGTGGCTTTGATTTGCATTTCTCTGATGATGAGTGAGGCTGAGCACTTTTTCATGTGTCTGTTGGCTGCCTGTATATCTTCTTTGAAGTGTCTATTCATGTCTTTTGCCCACTTTTTAATGGGTCTGTTTGTTTTTTTCCTTTTGGTGCATTTGAGTTCCTTGTAGATCCTAGATGTTAGGCCTTTGTCAGATATACAGTTGGCAAATATTATTTTTCAATCTGTGAATTGTCTCCCTACTTTCTTGATGGTTTCTTTTGCTTTGCAGAAGCTCATCAGTTTGATGAGGTCCCATTTGTCTATCTTATTTCTTATGGTATGGGCACTTAGGGTTCTGAATAGGAATTGGTTGCCAGTTCCAATTTCCATAAGGGTGTCTCCTGCATTTTATAGTTTGAGTTTTTGAGTTTGAGGTTTTACGTTTAGGTCTTTGATCCATTTAGACTTAATTTTTGTGTACGGTGATAGATAGGGGTCCTATTTCAATCTTCTGCATGTGATCAGTCAGTTTTCCCAGCACCATTTACTGAATAGATTCCCCTCTCCCCAGTGGTTGTTGTTGGAAGCCTTGTCAAAGATGAATTAGTTGAGAAATTGAGGCTTTTCTATCCGGTTCTGTTGGTACCAATACCAAGCTGTTTTGATTACTATAGCCTTACCGTAAAGTTTGAAGTCTGAAAGTGTGATACCTCCTGCTTTGTTTCTTTTGCTAAGGATTGTTTTGGCTATTTGTGGTCGTTTATGTTTCCATTTGAATTTCTGTATTGCCATTTCCAGGTCTGAGAAGAATGATGTGGGTAATTTAACGAGTATTGCAGTGAATCTGTAGATTGCCTTTGGTAGGATGGACATCTTAACAATGTTGATTCTTTCTATCCATGAGCATGGACTATTTTTCCATTTGTTTGTGTCTTCTTGGATTTCTTTGAGCAGTGTTTTGCAATTCTCATTGTAAAGTTCTCTCACTTCTCTGATTAGGAACATGCCGAGGTATTTCATTTTTTTGTGTGGCTATTGTGAATGGGATTGTGCTTTTTAAAAACAAGATATTATTTAAAGAAAGACTTTCAGATTATGGTTGAGAATTTGGGGAAAAAATAGAAACAGACAAAACAAAGGAAATGAAAAGTTACTAATGAACTAATAATAATATTAAAAATATCCACTCATGAATATAGGTTAAACAATCCTAAAAAAACCCAAACATGCTCATCTTCTGTAGACAATTTGAATAATTTGTACTTTCCTTGGAAATTACATTTTTTAATGAAACATTTTCAATTTTATTAATATAGAATTACATGCTGTATAATTTTATCTTACAAATTTCTCTTGTATAAATATATCCATTTTCCATTTAGATATCTAATTGTGTGATTTTTTTCTTGTCAATATAGACTGTAGTTTGTTTATTTTATAGGCCATTTGAAAGAATAAGATACAGGCTTATAAACTCAACCATTATTCTCCTTTCCACTTCAATAATTTCTTCCTTATTCTTCATTAATGTCTGGGTTTTTTAAAAAAATGCTTCTTTGGTTGCTTTTAAAACATTTTATTCAAATGTTAAGTACATTAATCCTTTCTTTTTTAATACTAAAAGTACTTACATTTATGAATTTTCCTCTTTGTGAATTTATAGCTATACATTTTCATATGTATTGATTGTATTAATCCCTAACATTTTTAGTTCTTTGACAAACTTTTTTTTTTTTTTTTTTTTTGAGTTGGAGTCTCACTCTGTCACCCAGACTGGAGTGCAGTGGCCGCTCCGGCCACCGCAGCCTCGACCTGCCGGGCTCTGGCGATCCTTCCGCCTCAGCCTTCCAAGTAGCTGGAACTACAGGCGCGCGCTACCACGCCCGGCTAATTTTTGATTTATTGTAGAGATGAGGTCTCGCCAAGTTGCCCAGGCGGGTATCGAACCCGCGGGCTCAAGCAATCCACTCACCTCAGCCTCCCCAAGCGAGGGATTACAGGCTGAGCCACTGAGCCTGGCGACAAACATTTTTAATCTTGTGACTTGGCATTGTTTACACTTTTTTGCTTCATTGCATCCTTGTCAAAAATAAGTATTTATACTTTTGGGGCATTTTTTTGCAGCCTAAGAGATGAACATTTTTTGTAATTTTCTTTTGATATTTGAAAAATAGATAACTCTTGTTAGTACAGTATGAAGTTCCATACATATTTTAACAAAGCTATCAGTTATACAAGGGAGACTAAAAAGGCC
The DNA here is from genome assembly GCA_963574415.1 of Tarsius wallacei. Lineage (NCBI taxonomy): Eukaryota > Metazoa > Chordata > Mammalia > Primates > Tarsiidae > Tarsius > Tarsius wallacei. Next base: position 64,074 of record CAUYQG010120069.1, on the reverse strand, counting down.
CCAGAATTATCTTTGAGGGTGGGCTTCTTGTGACTATAGACTTCCCCTGATAGGTAAGTGTTCTAGGAACCCATTGGCATTAGTGTACCAGCTAGTATTGTAGTGAGAGGCTACGTTTGGCTTCAGTGAATTTTTTTTGAGAGTCTTTCAACACGTTTGCCCATTTCATGATGGAGATTTATGAGTGCACCTGCCCACACCACGCTGAATGTGCAGCAGTTTTTGACCAAAAAGGGTACTACCTCCATGTACCACCTTCTTTATTCACCCAGTCTCTCCCCAAGTTACTTCCTTTTGTTTTCCCAAATGAAAAAAGTCCTCAAAAGAAAAAGTTTTTCCAGTGCAGAGGTAGAAGCACTAAAGAATATCAATATTGATGAGTTCAAAAACTGTTTTGAGCAGTGAAAAAAGTGTCATGATAGGTGTATTGCATCTAATGTAGAGTACTTTGAAGGTGACTGAAGTTTAAACATGTAAGAATAAATAAGCAAATTTTTATAAATAAATTCCAGGTTTTTGGGGTCTCTCCTCGTACATATAGTGTCTAGCTCATCTGTAATTTTGTCTTATCAAAGTCTCAAGGGTGTGCAAAAGGCTTCTACTATGATTGTAGTTTTTTTGAACGTGGAGTTTCTATGTTTATTGATTTGTATATTTTGATGTTATATTAGTGAGTGCATAACAAGTATTATTGCTTTACCTGCCTGTGGAGTGTACATTTTAACAACGTAAAATATGTCTTTTTCACTTCTACTTTTCCTGATTTTGCTATCACTGCTTGTGCATGTTCCAGGTTTTCCTGGACATTCCTTTTCTTTTTTTTCTTTTATTTTTATTATAAAGATGTGGGGTACAATTCAGGTTAGGTATACAAAATTCCTTTTCTTATTATTCTTTCTATATCTTTCTATTTTAGGTATGTCTCTTGCAACCAACAATAGCTTGATTCTATTTTGAGATCCGATCTGAAAATATTTCTTGTTTAATGGTACAGTTGAAATCATCAGATTTATTCTATTCACCATTTGTTCTAGCTTCAGTCATTTTATTTTATATTTTTGTGTTTCTTTTATATTGCTTTACTTTATTTCTCACATTATGTTGAAATGACCTTTACTTTTAGGTTATAATCATTATTTTATACATTTTTGGACACTGGTGTCACATTTTTTTGGTGTCACATTTCAAAACCATATTAATAACAATGAAATCATTTATTCTCTCAAATATTAATTTGAGCACCTACTGTTTGCCACATAGGTGGAGTGAGTTCTGCACTAAACAGAACAGATGTGGTCCTTGTTTTCAGGGTACTTTTCTTCTTAAAAGGTGTGAAGAAACAATAGAAAAACGGGAAAATATTTGGCCAGTGGCAATTACTATGTAGTGAATGAAACAAGGGGTGCCTACTTTAAATTGAGTGGGCAGCCAAGGTTCCTCTAACAGAGCCGAGACCCATTTGCTGAGAAACAGCCAGTTGTGTTAAGATCAGGAATGATTCTCCTGATATTAGGGAGAGGGAAATCTAGTGCAGAGACCCTGATGTGGGAAAGAGTGGGTGAGTTTTAAGCACTGAAAGAAGCGGGAGTATATATAGTAAGAGAGAAAGTGAAAAAAACCAGGCAGGTTCCAGATCTAGCAGGACTTTGTAAACTACAGCCAATAGTCTGGTTTTTGTTCTAAGTGGAATGCAAAGCCATTGGAAGAGTTTAAGTTTGTGCAGGGTTTTTGTTTGTTGTTTGTATTTTGCTTTGTTTTATTGGTTGGTTTGAAGAGGAAGAATAACATGATCTAATTTTGTTGTAAAACATTCCTGTGCTGCTACATGGAAATCTATTCTAGAAGAAGTAAGAGCATCAGCAGGACAAGTGACAGAGAGGGAGAGGAGTTACCAGATATGCCAAATACGTTTTGGATCTAGAAATGACAGAATTTACTGATGGATTAAATTTGGGTGGAATGAGAGCAATAGAATCAAATATAGCACCATAGGTTGTCCCCCCCCCCCCCCCGCAGCAATTGTGTAGACAGTGGTTGTATTTATTGAATTACCAATTCCTGGGAAAGAGAACAGGTTTGATAGAGGTGGAGAAATGATGAGTTTTGTGTTGACTAATTTAAATTGAGATGCCCATTACATGTCCATGGGTGATATGGCCTATCAGCCAATCTTTTCTGCTTTTCCAGGGCTGATATGGGTTTTTCATCCTAATTTATATTTCTTTGTTTATTTCAATGGAAACTACAAAAGTAGGATTATTAAATACTTAGGTTCAAATAATCATTTGGAACTAGAAGTCAACTGTAGAATAGTTCATTCATCCTTTAGATTTTGAAGTCATCTGAATGATTGCTGTCCAAACAATAACTGAACTTAATTAAAAGTTTCTTGAAGAAAAGAGTTTAACTGTCTATGGACTTTGCCTTTAAGAAGAAGTTCAAGGCAACTCTGTCAAATATATGAATGAAGGATCCAGTGGATGGATTGTTCATTGTGGTATCAGACTTTTCTATAGATGAATCTTTCAATAGACCAGCCAAGATCAAGAAAGTCTTTAGAGCACAATAGTCTGGTTCCACCAACTACTAGATGAGTGACCATGAGCTAGCTACCTAACTTTTCTTTAACAAGGGAGTAATAATGGTCTAAAACTAAAGTTGACCCTCGAATGTTGTGGACATTGGGGGTACTGACCCTCTGCACAGTTGAAAGTCCACAGATAACTTTCGAATCCCCCAAAACTTAACTACTAATAGCCTACTGTTGATGGAAACACTTTTTTGGTATGCTATACATGTCATCTACTATATTCTTACAATAAAGTAAGCTAGAGAAAAGAGAATGTTATTAAGAAACTCATAAGAAAAGGAAATATATTGACTATTCATTATGTAGAAGTGGATCATCATGAAGGTCTTCATCCTTATCACCTTCATGTTAAGCGGGCTGAGGAGGAGAAGCAAGAGCAAGGATTGGTCTTGCCGTCTTATGAATGACAGAGGCAGAAGAAAGTCTACATTTAAGTAGATCCATACAGTTCAAACCCATGTTGTTTATGGGTCAACTACACTACTGGTATTCATAATAATTACTACTACTAAAAAAAATAACAGGAGTGGTAATAACCATCTTTCTACTTTGATATAAAGCTTGACTGCAACAATGTCCATAAAATATTTAGCATGGTGCCTGGCATTGAGTTTAACAATAGTGATTCTCGGAGTTCTGCCCTGAATCTCAGCTTTCCAGTGAAGTACAAAGGCCCTGAGGTCTGTGTGACAAGAGCAGAGTGAGTTGAGGAGGAGAGGGCAGGTGATGTGGTCAGAAAGGTGGTGGGGGCCAGATAATAAGGCATCTTATAAACCAGAGTCAGAAGTATGGATTTTACTGAGTGAGAGAAGAAGTCACTGGAGAGTTTTGAGTAGAGAAGAGAAACAATCTGGTTTATACGCAGAAAAACATTTGTTCACATCTCTAGCCCTAGCATATAGAACAGTACCCAGAACAGAGTAGTTGCTTGATAAACAAATCTAAATATTAATAGAAAAGCAGCAATGCTAACTGATGTCAATTTCACTTCTGCCTATATCCTAGGCAACTATTCATGGAGGTTCTGATGCTGAATGGTTAAATGTGGTTTGAACGTGATTTTCTCCCCATCACAACTCACCCTTGTCCTGAGAGTTTCTCTCTCCCTCTGTACTACTGCACGGAACTCAAAATATACTGCTTAGTTGGAGCTTAAAATTTCCACCAAATATAATAGTGCCCCTCCCCAAGTGGCCATCTTTTAGATAAGTATCAGTATTTTGGCATTACCTAATTTGTTGCTTAGCAAAACTTTTCCTCATTAAATTTTCCCCAATAAAAGATTTGATCATTTCTTAGTGAACATCATCCTTTAGGATTAAAAAAAGGGAAAAGAGAACGCCTACGAATCCATTTGGGTGTCACTGAAGCTCACGTGGGAAGTAATTATCCCATTATTCACCACACTCCTAAAGCTCTGTCTGGAAAACTGCATGCAATTTTTGGCTTTTTCTATATAAAAAAGATTGCTAATTTGGAAAGAATCCAAGGGGTAGTAATAATGACAAAAGGCTTCGAAAACATGCCATTAAAATGAGTCTCAGAGAATGGAGTGTGAACTGCCAAGGAATCTGATGGAGGCAGAAAAGACTTTAAAATACCATGTGGGAAAGAATTCTCCTAAAAGGAAAAGGGAGTATATTTTCTTTGCCCGACACTTACACTGGTAGTTTAAAAAAGGAGAATTAAATTGTGAACCATACAAAATACATTATGCCTAATAATATGTTCAATCAAAAAATGTAGCGGAAATGGGGAAAATGTGAAGATAACATTGGAGGACTCAGGTTGCTGCCACGGTCTCTTGAAATATTTCAGGCAATGGCTTCTGAACCCAACAGAAATCTTTTATGAAATCTAAATGTTGAGAAGGTGCTGCTGCACTGCACAGGAACTGGCACAAGTGGCAGACTGCCAATAATTTTTTAAAAATTCATAGTTATCTTTCTATTCCCAAATATTAGAGAAGTGCAAACATGAGAAGACACAGTTCTTACCCAATGGAGAGCTATGGTTTCCTGGAGGTTTCAAATAGAAGTTAAGGAAATTGGGGGAGGAAGGACCAGTTGAACACAGAATATACAAATTCAGCCTCCAGGTCCTGAATTTGAATCTTAGGATTACAGTACTGTCTTCAAATGTACCCTGGGGGTCTGACTGGGACAAATGAGCAGACCAGTGAGATATCATCAATAAGGAAATCCACCTGGCCCAGGAGATATCATCAATAGGGAAATCCACCTGTCCTATGGACACCTATGTCCACCCTGAAACATGTGCATGAAGGTTATACATTTAATCAACCTCCTTGCTGTCAAACATTCAGATGGTTGCATGCCTTTTATTTTTAGATTTTTGTCTTGGCGGTTTAATGTCAACCAAATTAATGTAGACAAAGCTGGTGTTGAACTTTAGCAGCCCAGCTTCAAGACACTTCACAACCAGGTCTTCAGCTTCCTCCCCGTCTTTGTTCTCCCTCCATTCCTATCTCTTGTAATTCCTGCCTCCAAACTCCACTCTAACATCCTTGAAACGTTTCTGGTTCTCCAAACATGCCCTTGGCTTCTTCTCCAATATCTGTACCTGCCAATGGTATCTCTACCCACACACATTCCCATCCTCCCCAAATCTATTTTTTCACAACCTAGTCATCTCAAAAGACTCTGCTGAGACCCTACCTCTCCCAGAGACATCTAACCTCACATTTCCTTATTCTTTCCCACTGTTGTCTTTACACCTACAAGCTGGAAAGTCATGTTTATTTATTTGTATTTTCTGCCTACTAGCTTATAAACGTACAAAAGTCAATTACTATATTGTATTCACTGTGGTATTTTTCCTACTACCTAGCAAAGTATGCCTGGAACAAAGCTGCTATCCAATAAATGTCACTGGATTAAATTAGAAGTGAGAGAAGATGATCATTAATTAGAAAATGGCAACGGTGAATAAACTTACCCAGTTAAAAGTATGATATGCTTTTCTAAAATGTATGCTGTTTCAGGAGAAGTGTAGAAAGTAATGTGTGTGTACTTTAAAAAATTGGAAAAGGAAACATTGAAAAAAGTACATATCACCATTCAGACTTCACCATTCAGAGAACCACTGATAACAATTTTTATTTATAAATTTCCTCATATCTTTCAAAAGTATTTTTACACAATTGTTAACTCTACATATGTATCTGTATTACCCTGAAGATTATTAAAAGCTTCTCCCCAGTACCTTTTATTACAATAGCTAATCCTATTGTTAAGCCATATTTTACTTAATCACTCCCTAATTGATTAACATTTAAGTTGGCTTTCATTTTTTTCTGATTAAAATAATTCAGTGTGGAACACCTCTCTGCAAAAAAAGTTATCAACTCATATTCTTTAAAAAAATAATGTTTAAGAGGGCACTTAAGCTTTTTTTGCTGTAAATAGTCTGACTTGATTTTTAATAAGCCCCAGTATTTTTGTTCACCTTAGTCCTGCTGAGATAATTTCCTACCCGTTGAATCGCTCCTGCCCTGTTGACATCAGTTATGTTCTTGGCTTTTTCTAATGTCCAGGTCATTTACTCAATCCCTTTCTCTGGCTGCTTTGATATGTTCTAGCGAATGCTTTCTAATGAAGCTGGACATACACCACATTCTCTAGTCACCAGCACTTAATTGATAGGGATTTGGCAAAGAATTTTAAATGATGGCAGTCTCTCAATCAGTTACTGTAGAAATAGTTTTACTAATTTCACAAAAGGTTTTTTTTTAAACATCTTGATCATCTTAAAGCAATTTTACATGCAGTATCTAATTAATTCTTACAAAAAGTAACAAGCAAATGATATTAGCACTTTACAGACTCTGAGAAGCCAAGAAAAAAACTGTATTAGTTTTCTATTGCTGCTATAGCAAATTACCACAGACTCAGTGACTGAAAACAACCCAAACTTATTATGATTCTGGAGGTCTCAGTAAACTAAAATCAAGGTGTGGCAGACCCATGTTCTTGTCTGCAGGCTCAGGGATGAATCCATTCCCTTGACTTTCCTAACTTGTAGATGCTGCCCACATTCCTTGGCTTGTGGTCTCTTCCTCCACCTTCAAAGCCAGTGAAGGCCGGAGAGTCTTCCTCATAACAGACACTCTGACACTGACTCTCCTGCCTTCCTCCTTCACTTATAAGGGCCCTTGTGGGCACAGTGGGCTTTGCAAGGTAACCCAGGTAACTCCCTAGCTAATATTTTTAAGTTAACTACATCGCCAAGTTTACTTCTGCTGTGTGAAGTAATATATTCACAGGTTTTGGGGACTAAGATGCAGATATCTTTGGGGGGAGCAGCATTATTCTGCCTATCACAAATATCCACATCAGAAATAAAAACCTAGCAGAAGTAATGAGATGGTGCTACATTGCATTAAGCTAAGTGATTTGAGATCACTATAATTTAATGACCACAAAAGCTACAATCCATACACCTGCTTAGAAAAATCATTCTTATGCAAGTGCATATTTGTGACACAAGTGTAGGTTTCATTTGCCATATATTAATTTATTTGTCCATGCTGAAATTTACATTTATTCAATTTGGATAATTTCTCTTTCTATTGTATGGTAAATTCGAAACTGCTGTGTCTCTAAATGTACCCAATAAAGGATTTTTTAAAATTACATCCTAATTGTAAAAACATGCTTACTGCTCACACGTTGGTGTGGACTAATTAGTATAATTAGTCTTGTGTATATAACCATTGCCCAAAATGTCCCTGACAGCTAAAAAGCAACCAGTCACATAACGCCTCATGGACAATTTTGCATAGAAGGGCCAGGCAACTGGTGATTTACTTTTTTCCATGTTGTCAGGCAAACAACCCAAAATTTGGCACTTCAGATTTTACCTTCTGAAGATGAAGACAAATAGTAATGTATTTTTACCTCAACTTGGCTCCCACCTATGAATTTGCTTTATTGGGTGTTTAGATAAATATCCGGTTACTTCTGATCCAGAGTGAATAACAGTGTGGCTACTATTAAGTGTAAATCGTTACACAGCTTGTTGTAGATCAAGGTCTCTCACTCTGGGTATTTTTGTAAAAATCTGTGTGGGTTTATCTTTTTAAAAACTATATGAATTCCTGGAAATGCCAATTACTCTCAAGTAGTAGCAGGACAGGAGGCCAGGGCTGGAGAAGACCTTACGGAGTGGAGGATTACAGTTGCTATGTAATTTCACTTTGAAGCTCAAACTATCCAGCTCAAAGTTGATGGGAAAGCCAAGAATAGGCATGAAGGATAAAGCCTTAAATATAAAGTGACACAGATGCTCATCATAAAACTAATAATTCTTCATATTAATCTATTTATTTAAATAAGTTAACGTACCAAACTTTACCAACAAAAACAAACTCTTTTCTTATAAGGACCCTTATATTTTTTTCCTTAAAAAATAATATCCATTATAACAAACTTAAGATTCATATGACCATCATTATTTTTAAGAAGAGGTCAAGTCCTTAACAAAAGGCATAATCAATCATAAATAATAAAGCATTTAAAAATTTCCTCTCTTAGGAAGTTTTGGAGTAATTTCCTTTTTCTCTCTCAATGAACATAGAGAATTTTGGTTGTTTTAAAAGTACTTACTGTACCCCACAATAACATAATAAAATAAAATAAAATATAAAAAAAAAAAGTACTTACAATTGTATATCTAAAAATGAAAAAAAATGTTTTAGTTAATGGAATATCAGAGAATTATTATCAAATACCTAGCATAAGGAATATATAGTGATAAAAGGATGTATGTGCAGCTAAATATGATATTTTGATATTTGGAACAGGTGGACCTTTCAAAAAAAGGTTCCTAATTATTCCTATACTGTTGAAATTATTTTAATTTTGCTTCTCAGCAGATATATTTGTATGCTGGAAACAGGTGTTCATCAAAAGACGGTGATAAAGAGACATTGCAGTTGGGGCTTGGAGCCTAGCCTGCATGGTGTGATGACAGATAAATTAGAAAAATCCTGCTAAACATCTCTACACTTCAGAAGGAGATTACACCTTTTTAAAAAGGCAAAACATGTGGTTCAATTACTTATTGTCTTGGCATGTGGTTATGATGAAAGACGGAGCCTTAAACATCAATAGAGCTAAACTAACATCCCAGATGGGCTTCGGAAGAGGGGACTCCTGCAGCAACCCACCTGCACAAAAAGCAACTGGGGAAAAAAATTTAAAGAAATGCTTTCCTTTCCCTCCCCTGTTTAATTTCTTTTTGTAAGAAATTAAATAGCCATTTTAATGAATAACATGAGTTTTTGGGCAAAAATAAAAGCAGAAACTTTTATTTAAATGTATTTTCCGAGAGATCCTAGAGAAGATGAGGCAGGTCTTTGGCTCTCTGCATGCCACTATGCAGGCCTCACACGGGTTCTGACTGTGACAACAGGTAATCACCAAGCCCAGGGGACAAGAGGAAACCTAGGCCTGCAAGACACTGAAAAGACTACACAGATAACATGCTGTGTGACCTTGGGTAAATCACAGAACCAATCTAGGCCTCATTTTCCACATCTGCAAGCTATTGAATTGTGATTCCTTTTGGTTCTGTTGCAATCTGAACAGCATCTCCACTTTAGTTATAATGCATACAAAGTAAAAGCCATGAGAGACAATCAACACTTAGTGAAGCTCGGGTGGGGACCAGCACTTCTCCACAAACATTTCCACATTCAGGCATAGAGGACCCCAACAGTTCTTCAGATGTTCAGATGGTGGCCAGAAAGAATTAGTAGTTGGATAGAGATGCTGAGGGAAATTAGGATCTATCAATCACTTGTATTTTACTCATTCCTCATTGAACTTAACCAACAATTCTGTGAGATAGGTATGGGCCACGTGTCGTTCAACGACGGGGATCGTTTCTGCAAAATGCTTCATGAGTTGATTTCATTGTTATGTGAAGGTCACGGAGTGTACCTACACAACCCTAAAGGGAAGATCCTGCTACACACCTAGGCTACAGGGTAGAGCCTGTTGTTCCAGGCTACAAATCTGTATCGCATGCTACTGTGCTGAACGCTGTGGGCAGTTCTAATACAATGATGGTAAGTATTTGTGTATCTAAACACAGGAAAGGTAATAATGCATAGCACTGTGACAACATTATGATGACAGCGATGTCACTAGGCAATAGAAAATGTACAGCTCCCTTGTAGTTTTTTGGTGTTTGTTTGTTTGTTTGTTTGGAGTCGGAGTCTCACTCCATTGCCCAGGCTGGAGTGCAGTGGCACGCTCACGGCCACCGCAGCCTCGACCCTCTGGGGTCCCCGATCCTTTCTCCTCAGCCTTTCAAGTAGCCAGAACTACAGGCGTGTGCTATCACACCCGGCTAATTTTTTAAATTTATTGTAGAGACGTGGTTTTGCCGAGTTGCCCGGGCTGGTCCGGAACCCGCAGGCTCGGGCAATCCACTCGCCTCGGCCTCCCAAAGTGCTGGGATTACAGGCTGAGCTACCGAGTCCGCCCCCCACCCCAACTCTTTTTTAACCGCACAAACGTTTTATTTAACAGTCGCAGACCATGCTCATCCCCGAGTGTGGACCCCAACACCCAGGACCCAGCAGCCAAGCTCCGCGCGGCCTCCGAGCCTCTAGCTCAGACTCCAACAGGTGAGCACGTTGCCCTCGCGCGTGGGGCCCTTCACGTTGCGGATGATGGAGCGGCTCGTGTCATCCACGAATTCCACGCGCACCTGCGGGCACTGTCCCCGCGAGCCGGTCCTGCCCAGCCCTTTGGTGACCTGGCCAGCTTGATGGGACTGCACACGGCTCGTGTCCATGCTAGTGGCCCGGCGGCGACCAGGTACAGACCCCTTACGGTTTTAGGGGGCCACCGTGGCATCTGCGGTCCATTCCTGACCACAACGTTGTTATGTGGCGCCTGTCTGTATTACTAGCCCATTGTCTGAGAAACTGATCTCCAGCACCTGTTGAGCCATGCCATGCTGAGCACTTCCTTCTGAGACAGCTCATTTAACATGGGAATCTATGAAGTAGGCTCAGTAATCATGTATCGTCTTTGCCGTGGCTGTGCTCCCGAATACCAAATCGGCCACTGTCTTTGGAGCGAGCCTTTATGACGTGCTCTACTCCTTACTAAGGGCTGTCCCATGCTTTATTTCATTTAATCCGCCTGACAACCCTATGGGCTAGTGGGCATTGTTTCCTCTACTTCACAAATGAGGAAACTGAGGTTTAGAGAGGCAGAATAATTTTCTCGAAGTCAAACATAAATGGTAGAACCAGTAAGATAGAGTAAGAACATATAACCGGTAGAGGAAACTGTTGTTAAATGCTCCTAAAGATTCATTTATGTAAGGTTACAAATTTAAATAGTAACCAGCAGAGGAGAGATTTGAACCCCAGCCTGTCTGACTCCAAAGCTCTGCATTTTTACCTTTTTGACCAGTGTTAGAAAGCCATAGCTGTTTTCAATAAATATATGTTTGGTACCTGCTATGTTTAATGTACTGTGCCAGGCTTGATTCGAGATATAAAGAAGTATTATTATTATTATTATTATTATTACTATTATCATTATTTTAGAGTTGGAGTCACACTCTGCCACCTAGGCTGGAGTGCAGTGACACGATCACAACTCACTGTATTCTCTACCTTCTGCCTTAGCCTCCAGAGTAGCTGGGACTACAGGCCTGCACTACCAGATCATTTTTTTGATATTTTTTGGGGGGGATGTGGCCTCACTATGTTGCCAAGGCTCAAACTCCTGGGCCAAAGCAATCCTCCCACCTTGGTCTCCCAAAGTGCTAGGATTATAGGTGTGAGCCACCTCACTCAACCAACAGTATTATTTCCAATTCCAAAAGTTTTACTAGCACCTTGTGGGAAATCAAGACATACACTCATGGAACTTTTCAGAAAACCACTAAGATATAGGGTTAAGAGTCTAAAGAATCTGTAGACAGAATGACGGCTCAAAAGACATCAGAAAGATAACTTGCTTTGGGGTGGAATTGTCAGAAAAAGCATGAGGGAGCACCTGGGTGTGAACATGAACAGCTCCTACAAACATGAGGTGGGAGCAGAGTGAGGTGACCATTCAGCTGTGTGGGTGAGGCACGTGCCTTTCCCTGTGGCTCTCACTCTCCCTGGAAGCAAATACTGAGAACAGAGAGTGAATATGGTAAGGGAGGTTTCAAACATGGAAGTAAGAGTTGGAGAAGTTACGTTGGGATAAAATTTTGGACTTTGAATGCAAAATTTGGTTCCAGACATTCAAGATACTAAGCAGCAGGATGATAAGATTTATTTCATATGGAGAACACTAAAACAAACCACCCAAAAAAAGGAATTTTGAGGGAAGAAAGGAAAGATTTCTTTTTAGTATGAAAATGATAAGGCAAGTCCTGTCCCAGTTTTAACAGCATATTTTTGTCATTCCAAATATAATAAAAGCACATTACAGGAAATTTGAAACATGCAGTACAAAGAAAGCAAAGAATACCCATAATCCTATCACTCAGATTATCATTAACGCCTTGATAAAATTTATTTTCTTCTTTGAATTAAGGTTTCACTGTATCCCCCAGGCTGGAGTGAAGTGGCATCATCGTGGCTCGCCGCAACCTCTGCCTCCAGGGCTCAGGCGACGCTTCCACCTCAGCCTCCCGAGTAGCTAGGACTACAGGCATGCGCCACCATGCCCTGCTATTTTTTTTTTACTTTTTGTAGAGACAGGGTCTCACTATGTGGCCCAGGTGGAACTCGAAGTCCTGGGATCAAGCAATCATCTCACGTCGGCCTCCCAAAGCGCTAGGTGTGAGATACCACACCCGACCTCTTTGGCAAAATTTTATTTATTCATTCAAGAAATATTTGCTGAGCACCTACTACATACCAGACACCACTCTAGACACTGAATCTATAACAGTGAAGGGGACAACCCAAAATTTCAGCCCTTGTGAAGATTTCACATAGATATTTCTTCCTCTGTGTATGAGTCTGTGGATACGTTCTGTGTGAGTTTTATTTAATTGTCATTTATGTAGAGAGTTTTTAGCTGATTTTCACTCTGCATAGCATACCAAACATTTTTTGTCATGCTTGTTGTTATATTTACTAAAACTATTTGAAAACTTAAATAATTAATATTATTTAATGTTATTAAAATTATTTGGAAACTTTTTTATTGGCTGTGTTATCCACAGTCTACAGATGCTCAAAGTTTTATTTAGTTCTTCTTACTATTATAGGGACATGAAATGCTTATGAAACTAATAAAGTTTAACAGACACACCAAATTTTGTATATGATTTCAGGCATTCAAAAATCTTTTCCTTAAAATAAAATTTCTAAAAAATCTTTTCAATTAAGAACCTTGGTTTGATCATTCCCCAAGTGCTAGATATTTGAATAATTAATTTTTCACTAATATGACGAACACAATGAATATTCCTACATATAAAGCTTTGTCTCCATTTCCAATTATGTCATGAGAGGGATTCATAGAAGTGAAAACCCAGATAGAAAAATATGAACTAGGGTTTCAAGACATCTTTTGCTGTTAGTGTATGACGTCCTCTAATCTCATGTTTCTATTCGTTTTTGGGGGGTGGGATTTTTGTAAATTTTTGTTTAATAAAAAAGTGCTATTATTTACACATAATGGTTTGTGATTATTTTCTCCTAACCATGAATTTTTTGTTAATATAAACTGACCTTCTTTGTCCCACTTAACGCTTTTTGCCTTGAATTTTATATTTTCTAATATTAATATTGCCATCCTTTAAAAATCATTATTTTTTATCATAGTTGGTAATGCTAATTTTTTGTTGCTCTTGAGGGCGACTTTTAAATACAGAAATGTTTATTATTGGATTGATTTTTCATGTAAAAATGTATATGCAATGTAATAAGGCATGCATTTTAAAAATCTAGTTTTTCCTTTAAAGAATGTTTAAATGTTTTAAAGTTGAGCTTAAGACATTTATAATTCTATTTCTAAGTTTGGCAGATTTTAGCAATTGCTACTAAGAGGCTTTTGGTAACGTTTGATTCCATCTATAGATCATTTAACACCTTCAAATATTTAAAACCCCATTCATACATTTAGTGTACCTGGCTTTTCTTTCAAGGACTTCAGTGTCTGAATGAACAAGCCTAAACTTCCTAAGTACACAAATAAAAAAATCCAGTGTTTACATTTGTAAATCACAATTAAGTTATCTTGGTTGGCAATATGGTGCTTAAACTTTTGTTAGATTTCAATTTAAAAAACAAAATCGAAATCACTCAATTTAACATATCAAGTTAACAATTTACCACATTTCAAGTGGAGTTACAAGGTTGTAATGAACCAAAATTATTTGATTTTGAACAAATAGACTCTAATAGATGAAATTAACATCAACATCCAAGTACATAAGATGATAAACATGCAGATACCTTCTTTAACACAAAATACTTATTTTGTGTTTTGATTTTCTTAGCCTTTCCATACTTAATTTCAAATTTTGAAATATGCATTCCCACTACAGAATAACAGTTTCCGTGACAAGTAACTGAGGTTTCTGGACTGTAAATCTTCCTAGGCTCGAAGGTATAAACCCACTCACTCATTTTGGGTAACCAGGATTACTTATAGCCAAAGTTCTTGGCCAGGTATGAGAGCCACACCTGGCTGTTCACATCCAGAATAATTCCTCTCACTGCCCTGACTGCCGGACTGTGCTTACACCCTCTGTTATAGCCTCAATTTGAAATGAAAAATTAAAAGATAAAATTTAATTAGTCTGTTGTGTATGTAGCCCATATTCCTAAATTCAAGTTGAAATGTTATGTTTCATTAGTTTTTATATCTTTTTTATTTTTTACATCATAGACTATTTTTGCTATGTGTTATAAATGAAGTTTTTTCTAGTAATCTGGGAAACATCTATCCTATTTTTATTTTATTAGCAATTACTTTTACGTTTAAAACACTCACTCAAACCCACACACAAGCACATGTGATTTTCTCCATAATGACCAGCATCTAAAAACACTTGAATTAGATAAGAAACAGCATGTGTTATTGCTTGCTTTTTTCTTTCCTCACCCACTTCCCAATTCTTACCTGGGATTCTGCGTTCAGACTTTTATTATCAGTAGCAGCAGCGGTATAATCCAGATATTGACATTTCCTAATTCATTGGTGATTAATGGGGACCTGTAAAGACCGGAAGCTTGAAGTGTGTGCTCCCTTAACCATTTTGATGAGAAGCCCATTTGAAGGCTCTTAATACGTATTGCCAAATTACTTTTCAGAAAATTTATACTCACACAGTCTCACCAACCATTCATGAGGATACCTATTCCTCTGCGTTCTCCAGCATTAACTACTTTTTTTAGACCTTTAACCTATTTGATAGGAAAATGGTATTTGAGGATTATTTTTCATTTGTTTACCTGGGCAAAAAATGAAGTTGTGAGGCACTACAATTTCAGAGATCTTCCTCTGATGTGGCTGTGGTCACTCATGAGGGAACCCTCATAAACTGAGTAGGTTTTGATTCAGGATCTTGCCTGTAAATGCTACTAATTAATTCCCTAAGTGACTATTTTATAATCTTTCCATCAGGCACTTTCTGGGCATGTAGAGGCAGAAAAAAAAAGTACAATGAATGGTTGTTGTTTTTAATATCAAGGATCCATGCACTGACTCTTAGTCATGGAACATTGGCACTTTGCTATACGAATTCTTATAAAGTAAATAAATTAGTTAATCAGTAAATTCTTGTTAATAGAAAACTACAGTCATAATAACTAATTTGTAAAACCTGCAGTACTGGCAAATATTATGATAAGATATATTGGCCTAATGGTGTTCTGCAAATAGGTTCTGATTTGCAAAACAAACCAACACAATAGCAATCATTTCACATGAAAATATTCATATCAGAAATGTTGACTGGAGTGATTGAAAGTCATTCACTTAAAACTAATAAATAAACACCCTTGTCTCCCTTGTAATACGGGATGGTCATACCCGATTTAACAGTGTTCTTTTGCATTATTCTTGTTCATCGGTAAACGTGTCTTAGAATAAAATTTAGCTACCAATTTCCTTTACAGATGGAGGAAAAATATATGTATGCATGTATCTATATGTGCACACATACATACACACACAAATGGCAAATGTAGGAATAGCATTTCAAACAGAAGGAACAGCATGAACAAACACATGAGTGCAGTGGGGACTGAGGTATAAGAAGCTAGCCCTCCCCCAAAATAATAATAATAATAATAATAATAAACAAACAAACAAAAAGAAATTAAAAAAAAAGAAGCTAGCCAATATTCACTCTAAGATTAGGAAGCATACAAGAGGCTTCTTGCCATGGCTAACTTCAATCTGATAACTGTTACTTCTACATCAAGTTTTTGTCTTTGCACCAAATTTGGATAAGAACGCCAAAGAGTGGGGAGATAACATGAAGTAATTTCATTCAGAAACTATTCAAATGAGGTTGAATGAAGGCTGCAATGTATTTTAGCACATGCAAAAAATTTTCACAGATGCCCAGTAAGTTATTTTAAACCAGTTCTAGTATAGCACAATTTAGATTTTACAAACACTCTTTGATAGTTAATCATGCTAATAGTGACAACTAACATCAATAGAGTTTACTCTATGCCAGAGCCATGTATTATCTCATTGTATCCTTATAATAATCCTATTAAGTAGTTTCTTTTGTTTTCCCTATTTTTACAGGTGAGAACTTAACCAGTTGAGAAGTGAAAGATTCAAGATTTGAACCCAAGCTGTTCGATCCCAGAGCTCATGCTTTTAACCATTCCTCTGAAGACAATAACGATGGTAATGTTGGAACATCACAAATATACTTGGAAACAAAGCCACAAATATCTGAACCCTGTCTCTGTGTTTACTTTGTCATCACCGTAGAGCAAAATATAAATTTACTTGCGCTCAAGCAAGAGCTGTTAGTCACACTGTTCTCTCTCCCTCTCTCCTCTTCATCCAGGATCAAGGTCATTGTGCTGAATATGTGACCTTACAATCACTCCCATTTTACGACCACAAAATGTGATGTCCAAAACACAGAAATATGACTTTCTGGCAAAAACAGCTAGAAAGAGAATTCTTACTCTAGCACAAATACCTGTAATAATGGCAAAAGAAAAGCAGAAAATTATGGGTAAAGTAAATTGCTTTTTTTCCCTGTATAAACACTATTTTTTCCAAGGTCTTGTCAGTGTGAAAGCCCCTCTTTCAAATCATGAAAGTCCCTTCACCCTCTTTTTAATTTTGTCCTTTCAGTCTTTCTCCTCCTACTTCATCAAAAGTCAAAGTTACAAAAACACCTAAATTAATCCCTTTCCCATGACATTATCATTTCTAGTTTCCAGGAGTTATTAAGCAACCCTAAATCCAGACTGCCAATGATCAAAGAAGAGGGAGAGAAGCCCTGGTAAATGAGAGACAGATATGAAGGGAAATGACACTGAATGACAAATGCCGCAAGTTGGCAGACATGAGGTTGATTTCCTTATTCCATAAAGAGCTCTTCAACCCCATAAGAATAACACTGATGGCCCAACAGAGAGACTGGCAAAGGACATGAACAGGCTGTTCACATCAAAAGAGAATGAAGTGGTTTTGAATCATTTGTAAGATACTCAACCTCAGTCATAATTAAAGAAACGCAAATTAAAATAATGAGATACAATGTTTAACTTTCAGGTTGGGGGAGAAAAAGCAAACCTGGTTGTGGGGGAAACAGTCACACTCCTACATCATATCGGAAGTACTGCTCAGTAATATTTACCTAAATGTAAATGCAAGTGTCCTAAGACCCAGTAATTTTACTTTTAGGAACACATACTGCAGGTGCATTTACACCATTGGCCTAAAAATCATGACAGTATTACACATAGAAGAAAATCCCTGGAATCGTCCCAAATGTCCTTTCCTACCAAGTACCACTGGAGGGCAACAGAAGGAACCGGTCAGTAAGGAGTCAGGAATAGAAACAGTGAATTAACTGTCTCCTCTATAGACATTATTTCACTATATACATTTTTGTGCCTTTTAAATTTTTGTTAAAAAGAATGTGGGCTAAGTAAATCCACTAAAACAACAATTTTGGAGATGCTTTTGGAGTTTTGGAGGAGAAAAGCAAGGAAGAGCAGCTATAAAATTTTCAGTTTCTTTCTCAGGACAGATAGTGTCAAGGATGATAAAGATACAACCAGAAAGTATGATCTGGAAATAAACCACAGGGTTATATGCTAAATTTGTTGTGCTTGCTCTGTTTTCATATCCTGTGTGATATCTTCTTAAGAAAGAAGGACCCATCATGTCAGTAGCACTTCACTGTTGCAATGTCAGAATTTAACACATAATGGTAAGAGTTCAAGTCATATAACTTACCAAGTAGCTATAATCATTAGCATTCTTTAGGCTGTCTTCTATATGATCAAGAATATTTTCCTGTTTTTAGAATACCATTCAAAAGCTTAGTGAAAGCTTTCCATTTAAGGCCATGACATCTACAGCACCATGTTCTTATCTCCATGACTATGCAACATAAGACTAGTGGTCTTATAAATTCCTCATGTTTGCCAAACACATTACATGGAAGATCATAGTGTTAATTTGGAAAAGGAAACACTTTTATGGCATCTAAAGGACTGAAAAAATTACCTCTAATCCTTTTGGGAATCAAAGAGGCAATAAAGTGAAATTGAGTGCAGAAAGACTCACATTGTAAATCCATTTACTACCAAGCCTTGTTTACACAAGGATTTATTCGTGCCAGTAACTAGTCACCAAAGCTTAATAGCATGACTTTACCAGAATTTCATTTAAAGAAGTGTCTGATATTTTTTTGCAAATAGTGTTCAGCTGATTAAAACCTAATTACACACATTGAATTAAAGGTGTGAGTACATAATAAAATGTTCCAGCTAAAAGGAATCTTTGCTGGTGTTTGATTTCCAGCTAGTAATTTGGCTGGAATAAAATAGAAACAAGAAAGCAGAATTGTTTAAAAGGTACAGCTTTATGACAACATACATTTCTAAACTGGAAATAGGAATACACAAAAATACTGCACAATTTTAAAATAGGACACGCTGCAATCTAAAACATCCTTTTCTATTACCCAACATTTATAATAATAATAATACAAAACACACTCATGGAAGCTAACAGTCAGCAAAAAACATATTTCCATTTTAACGCCTTTAGATGATCAAAGCATCAGCTTAATATAATCAGCTGAAATCCATTTACCCGAGAGCGTGCCACTGTGCCCAGGGACCGCTTTCCCTTCCAGCCCTATCTATTCTGGAACAGGTGCTATACTAGTAAATTAATTAGTCTGTGGAGAAGCACCTTGTTCTCCATCTCCACAGGCCTC
This sequence comes from Tarsius wallacei, assembly GCA_963574415.1. Classification (NCBI taxonomy): domain Eukaryota; kingdom Metazoa; phylum Chordata; class Mammalia; order Primates; family Tarsiidae; genus Tarsius; species Tarsius wallacei. Next base: position 45,050 of record CAUYQG010120069.1, on the reverse strand, counting down.
TTGTGGGTCAGGGCCTTGAGGACTTCGCCATCTGGGCAGAGTTTCCCCTAGAGAAACAATCAAAGCCCACAGATTGCAGCCTACAGAGAAAGGTTCAGATGACAATTAACCTTATTAGGCCTCATTTTTTACAGTTTATAGTGTGTCAACATGTTGGCTCCATAAATAATCTGCTACATCAAATAGGTGAAAAGAAATAGTTTCTTCTTTTGATAAAAGTTTTAAAGTCCTCTGAAAACGAAGTATGTTATTTAAGGGAAACGGTGACATTTATAAATATACAAATGTTGGGATTATTGAGTAAGAACCTAGATGGGCCTTTAGATTCCAAATAAAATCCACGAAAAAACTACCATCCATTTCTGCTGGATGTAAATTTCAGAATGGGGGTAGAGGAGCCTCCATTTTTTTTTCCAGGTCTTTCCAGTTTTTCTGTCTCAGGCTTATTGCCTTCTATGTATGTCTTAAACATCTGGCTAACTTAAGAAATACATGTTTCTTTTTAAAAAAATTATACTTTTGCTCTTTTCCCCAACCATAGTTACACACATAAGATCCTGTTGTCCTGGGAATACAGAATAAAGCCAATCAAGACAATTAACATCCACAGCTTGCCACAAAATCAACAGATATTTAAGCCTACATTTTTAATCAGAGTGAGCTTAATTAAACACTTCACAAATGACTTTGCAGCCTGGCACCAAAAAAAAAAAAAAAAAAAAAAAAAAAAGCCACATTTAAAAAAAGTCTTTAAACATAATGTAAAAGAGAGTTTACTAACAGATTATCACAAAGATTCTTGTGAGAAGACTCCAAGAGTTCTTGTTTACATTCTGCTCCTTAATTGTTGATGGGGTTTACTGGGTCCTACCATCTCCTTCAATTCTATGACATAATTCTGAGTTAAGGTTTTAAACTTGGGAAAATATACCCTCCCTGTTGGCTTCCCCCTCTTGTGCAGCTTCCTGAGACAGCTACAGTGGGGCCTCCCAAGTCACCACTGGGTTAATGATGTGTTTGGAAGCTCGCTGACAGTGTGAACGGCTTTGTCTCCTCACATATCCCCTGTGTTGATTCACGTGTAAGTTGAAAATATTTGCAAACTCAAACTGTTTGACATTAAAGCCCAGGGGCTCGTTTGATTCTGCCTAAAGACAGTTCTGTGGGATTAGAAGTGATGGAGGGAGAAGAAACTTTTCAGAAATGTAGCTTTTATGGCTTTTAAAAATAGCAGACTCTATACTGCCATTCTCATTCAAAACAAATCTCCACTGAAGTTACCTTGGCAATTTGGATAGAATGTGTTTAGCTTGGAATTTCCCCAGTCACATTATAATGTTTTTTTAAAAACGAAAGTATAAAAGAAATCTGAGACTTAATGGAGACTTTACTTGTCCTTTTAATTTTGGTCAGAAGAAAATCTGAAAATAATAAGTACACATGAAGAAACTACCTTAATGTATATGAGTGTTCTTATTTAGCGTGTTTTCTTTTATTGTTACATATGTATGTACTTGTCATACCAATGAACAATATTAGCTTGCTTCTAACACTATTGAAATTGTTTTTCAATCACAGTTTGCTGTCTTAATAATATATTTGCAAGCACAGTTGTGATAGAAAACTTATAGTCATTCGTCAACAGAAATATTAAGAATTTGAAGCAGGGAGTGGACCATGAAGTTAAGGTGTCTATCTTGGTATGGAAGAAAAGGCTGGAAACAGCCTCTGACAAAACAGTGCCCTCTAGTGGATATACAAACACCTGGAGTCAAAGTAATTCGTTCACATGGAGTGGAGCGTGGAGTTGGGAATCTGGGTGCGTGAAGATGTCTCACTGGCATTGCGTTAAGAGCAGCATTTAGGTTAATTCCAAAGACAAGGAAGACATGCTTCATTTGTACAGTAAGAGTATGATCAGGGTTCCCAAGTGCCAGCACCGGCGCTACACATATGGGATACAAAGATGAGCATCCTTGCCCTCAAGCATCCCTGCCCTCAAGCAGCTCACAGACTAAGATAAGAGGAAGGGGAACTAAGATAATGGCACTTGAGAAAAGAAAGCATGGAAGGAAGGGAAGTAGAGAGATGGTAAGAGAAGCTATGTCTTCAAAGGGGGGAAAAAATCAACATTTTCATATGAGCTCTTGGTAGAAAATGCGAAACCCAACCAACCAACCAAGCATTGAAGAAGTTCTTGAGTACTTGTAAGAACTCCATCCTCAAGAGGAACTGTTAAAGCTAGCAAAAGACGAAACTTGACGAACTCTGTTCTCCAACCCAGGAACTTTTTGCATTACTGTCATTCAGAGAGAACCAAAGATATTGATACCAGCAAGAATTTATACAGTTTGGTGAATCCTTAGGAGCAAGGAAAAGAGCATTTTAGAGTCCAATATGCTCCCTAAGATGCTACCCCCCTGAGATCATTCCATGCACTTTCTGGTATGTAATGGGCTAGGCATGAGAGAATCAACCTCAAACTTGACACTGTGCATGATCGCTCAACGAACACTCAGTTAACAACTAAAGCATAGATGACTGTGTGTCCTTCAGCATTAATCATATTCTATTTTCACCTCGAGCCCTACAAAGCACATCCCAGTAACATGTACTTTGATGCCACGTTGCACACACATATGCAGTTATATATGACTGAGTCATAGATGCTGTGGCACTACAGTCAAATAAAAGCAATGGAATTGCTCTGGTGAATGATCAACAGAGATGCAGATCAAGAGATTCAGAAAGAAAATGAGTGTTGTGTAGCTTGGTAAAAAGTTTCCCCTATATTTTCATCACAACACTTGTTATGTTATCATACTGTTTGTTTATACCTGTCGCCTTTTGCCAGACAAACTTCTCAAACCTTCTTGAAGCCAGGGACTGTGCCATTAATCACTGTATTCTTATTTCCCTATTATTTCTAGAACAATGCCTAGCACAAAATAGTTACTAAATTACTATTTTTTGCAACTCAAATATGTAATACTTTGAAAGGAATATCATTATCCAGATTGCACTGGGCATAATAAATATAAGAAGATGGTTTAAATATAATAAAATTTAAACATTAAGTTATCAAATGGAAAAACTATAGCCAACATAACAAAAAATCTTTAAAAAGTATCATTACAGACTTACTGAACACGCAACAATTAACAGCAACATAAAACCCCAATGTTGGCAGGACCGTGGGGAACCTGGTATATCCAAGAATGTACATTTCTAAAAAAAGTGGTCCAGCATTGGAGAAAACTATCTGGGTAGGCATTGTTCAGAAACTTGACCCAGAAATTTTATTTGGAGAGATTATATTTCAACAGAAGACTACAAAAAAGATAAAGAAAAATTTACACAGATGTTACTCTCAGTTCCTCTCAGAGTAATGGAAAAAGGTAAAAAATTAAGGATGAAAGAACAAAAGGAAAGAAGAAAAGCAGAGAAGAAAATTTAACACGAAAAAAGGGAAAGAGAGGAAAGACAAGAAAGCAAGCAAAAAAGGGAAGAGAAGGGAGTTAAAAAAAAAAAGAAAAATGAAAATGGGATAAATGCCTAAAAATAAGGAAATAGATAAGTCAACTGGCATAGCAACATATGGAGATACGATATAATTAATTAAAAGATAATTTTGTATATTGAACAGATACATATATGTATGTGTGTATTAGTATTTGTTGGGCAGTAAGGGTCAGACACTGTGATAGGCTGTCACTACATTTAATCTTCACAACCACCCTACCTGGCAGGTTATTTTGCACTATGTCTCACAGCTTAAATTTGCACGAATAAACTTATTTTTTTAAAGCAAAAAATCAAATATCCACTAAACAACACTGTAAAAATCTACTTTAAATATCAAAAACTAGTTTTCATTGAAATAAACATTTAGAATACAATACTCATTTTCAAGTTTCATCTACTAAAATGACAAATATTAATTATAGCTTCTAATTTGGCTGGAGTCTTATCCAGAGTTGGGGAGGGGAACTGGAACATGGGACCATGGTCTAAAAAGAATGAGTTTGATGTGGAAAAATATTTCTACTCTTCTATATGAAAGTATGGCTTTTGGTGAGAGGGTGCCGCAAGATCATGGCCTTCATTTCTAGAAGTCTTCTGGTCTCTACCAGCACAGAGAAGTCCCAGACGGTCTCCATTAACCGCTGATCATAGCATGAGGTGAAGGGGAATCATGCAAACTGAGAATATTTAAATATTCTCTCTGCATAAAAGCTGTTTAGCTGCTGGAATCATTTTGTCTTGCTGTCCCTGAGCTAAAGAAGTGGATCGATCAGCAGGGGAGGTGAACAGATGCAGCTGGAGAGGAAGAGAGGCCTGGGGAAATCACATTTTAGCAGCCATGGGGGACGAGACACGGCAGAGGAGAGTTCACAGAAGCAGCTGGAAGGATGGAGCAACAGAGGAAAGGGGCTCAGTCAGGCAAAAGCAAGAGACAAGACATGCTCAGAGAAGCTCACAGCTTGCAATACTCCCTAAATGTCTGCACAGAGTGAGGAAGACACTTATTCCCAAGGGGGACTTAAATCATTTCCCCTTTCCCGTTACAGCCTGCAGAAAAATTGAGCACACATCGCAATCTTCCATTTGCCCTTTTTGGACATTCATGGCCTCTGTGATCAAGGCCCACCCAAGATACATAACCCCGCTGGCAAGCCTTGTATTGTATCCTCATTTCCCGGAGGGTAAAGTCATTCATCTTTATTAGGCCTTGACTTGAAAAATGTCAGGGAATGCTCAGTATTCTTCCTCTTTCTCTAAGCATCAGGGACTCAGTTTCTTTCCCCCCATCCCATACAGGTGAATGCTACCTTCTGTTTCGTGCCATTCAAGGAAATCCAAATGACCAAGAGTCAGGATTCCTGAAGGAAGAGAATTTCTGGTCAATAGAGAGACTAGAACTCATTGAGTGACAAGGGCAAATAACAAATTAACACTTCTCTGAAGACTTTTCAGTAAAAGCCAGCCATCTGGAAAAAGCCGAATGCTCTCTATTTTTGGAAGCCACAGTTTACAGAACACATTAAACTTCTTTATTATTAATGTTGTAAATAAGCAAAGAACAAAAACACTCACACCTTATAGAAACCCTTGTTTGATCCCTGGCGATTATCCTGGAAATTAAGATAATGATAGTCCTTTGCATTAATATAGGGCTTTACAGCCTACTGGCAATTAATGTGCGTTTTTTATTAATTTTCTTCTCTAATTTTTAAAGGTGACATTTTAGCAAGTGCCTTTGCGTATCATTTCTAATTTCCATTATCAGAGATACAGGACATTCTTTAGAACTATTACTGCCTGGGCACACATGTACATTTAAAAATCATTACTCATCGTTCCCTAGTCTTATCTGGAATCTATAGCTCTTCGGATTCCTGACAACCCCTTCAGCACCTAGGACAGTGCTTCATTGTCACCATCAAGTAGGTATTTTAAGGAACCAATGGTAGCATACTGAGGGGGAGGACTTTGCTGCAGAACTCTTTACATCTTTCAGAAGAATCCAGAGAAAAAGCTGGCCTTCAAGATATAGGCACAAAGTAAAATCATCTCTTAAAAATCTGTAAGTAGCAAACTATTATGCCAGCCTATTTATTCTAATTATAGAAATTTTTTGGTAGTCTCATCTCAAATAATAATAACATGATCGGGACATATTTGAATATAAATACAAGTTACTTTTCAGGGATTCATGCTCCAAGGAGTTTGATATGAATATGCCATTACTTTCCATTTTCTTCCCCACGGACCAAGGTTACTAATATTGTCCCTTTTACAAATAGCATATTAAAGAAAAAATGAAGGGAAGAGAACAGAGAAGAAATTAATATTGACAGCATTTAAGTTGTGCCTGATTTAAAAAAACACTGATGCTTTTTAAAAAATCATTATCTTTATATTTATAACCCCAAGAAATAGGTATTCTTGTCTAGATAAGGAAACTGAAGCTCAGAAACCTTAAGCAACTGATCCAAGAGGTCCAGATAATCCAAGAGCTTCTTCTGTTAACCAGGACATTCAATTATGAGTAAATTTGTGTGTTCACAAGTTCACTAAGTCTCCCTCTCTCTCCTTTCTCTCACTCTCTCCTCATACACAGACACACAGTCAGAGCTACAATGAGAACTATAACAAAGCACAGAATGCTGAGAGCAACACATTGTTCTCTGGATAGCAGAGACAAATACAAAATCATATAAATGATGCGTCTTCTCATGAAAATCTGGATCAGAAAGCATCAGATGAAAAGTCTTGAAGCTCATCATTCGATAGAATAATTAAAACATAAAGCTAGCCAGGCTCGGTGGCTCAGCCTGTAATCCTGCGCCTTGGGAGGCTGAGGTGAGTGGATTGCCTGAGCCCGCGGGTTCGAGACCCGCCCGGGCAACTTGGAGAGACCTCATCTCTACAATAAATCAAAAAATGAGCCGGGCCTGGTAGCGCGTGCCTGTAATTCTAGCTACTCGGAAGGCTGAGGCGGAAGGATCGCCGGAGCCCAGCATGTCGAGGCTGCAGTGGCCGGGAGCAGCCACTGCACTCCAGTCTGGGTGACAGAGTGAGACTCCAACTCAAAAAAAAAAACATAAAGCTTTTGGGTACCAGGTGAGATGGGACTCTGCAGGTGTGGCTTAGTCTAGTTGCTTAATGTACAGAACCCCAAGATTCATCTTCTTCACTTCTCCAAGTATTTATTAAATTCTTCCTTGGTACTACCCCAGAATTTTCATTAAATGTCTGTATAGGTTTCCATATTTCTTTACACGGCAGCCTCTTCTAGAAGTTCTAAACCTGTAGTTCACACTCACCCACCCCCACAATAAAACTTAGAAACGCATGCAAGTTTGTGCACTTATACATTTTTCTGGGATGGTGTTTTATAGCTTCTCCAGATTTTGAAAAGGATGGCAATGGTTGAAAGGTAGAAACCACTGCTTTAATCTTTGTATCTTCTGGTTAGCAGGGTTGCTTGGCCTTCAATAAATGAATGAATGGCTTTTAATGGGACTCTGGAAGAAAATGTGCAGTCCTATCTATGCCTTTTAAGGCCTGTTAATACTAAGTCCTTCTGTTTTAGAATTGTTTCTGCATTATGTTGAGCAGGTGAGCTTTGAAGTCTTCTGCCTTGGTTTCTGTCTGAGCTTCACCACTTACTAGCTGTGTGACTTTGGCCAAGCCATTTCTAAGCCTCCATTTCTTCACCTCTGAAAAGGGGCTTACAATAATAATAATAATAATAATAATAATACCCTACATAATATATTTGATGTTGTTAGGTGATAAGAAAATATGTTTAAAATTGCCCAGCACACCAAGTGACCGGGAGTAGCATTGATGCTGGTGTTGGAGACTGTGACCAAAGAATTTCCCCAATTACTCTCCTGTATATCTGGGACTTAAGTTTGAATAATATTACCACCATAGTATAGCAAAGCCTATATCCATTTACTTAACACATTAGTTATTGAGCACCTAAAATGGCCTGGCATAATAAGTGGCCTACAATGAAATTCTCACATATACAAAACACACACACACACACACACACACACACAATTAAAATGTTGTATTTGAACTTTTAGGGGTGTGTGTGGCTGAGTTTTCTTAGTGTTGGGTTTTTTTCTCAGTATTTCCTTTAACTCCTCTAAGCCACTATGGTAGATACTATCACCTTTACTGAAATGTCTCTACAAGGGTGGAAAAACAAGATGTTCTCAACAGATGGTCCAGGCTGGTGCATTTCCTTTCCAGTGGGGTCCTTCCTGGAGGAAATGGCTAGAACCTGGCCTTTAACATTTAAACTGGCTTCCTTTGAAAAGGGAATTTTTTTTTTAGCTCATTGGACTTTGCAATGTCTTTTACTGTGCTACGCTTTTTTCTTCCTAATTGTTTTATGTCTTTAATTTTGAAACATTCTGGTGAAATTGTGTTAGCAAAGTATATTAACAGTAAATAGATATTCTGAGATGTTTAAACAGCTTGATGACTGGTGATTGTGAGAATAATGTACTAAAAATCTTTCAGCTGAATTTTATGTTTTATTAAGTAATTTTGGTAAAGAAACTTAACACAGTGATATATATACCTGGCAGTGTGTACACTTGTATGCAATTATGTATGTACAGTATCGACTGAATTTATACAGACCCACACTGGAGATGGGTACGCATTGGACCCTGGCAAATAAAGAAGTTCATTTACAAACAATACATTTAAAGGCAAAGATATGCACATCTTATTACAAAGAAACTCTTGTATTAAAGAATCAGAAAGCCTCAGACTCATCATAACTAACAAGACTTGGACGGAGTGTGCTCTCACGCTGCATTTCTCATTCTAATGGCCTCTCCTTACTGAGTTCTGGCTGGTGCGTCAGGCCTTTCTGCAGGGGGATAATAGCTGATGGCAGGCTGACATACAGCCCAAGGAGAGCTCCATCAGGAGGTCTCCTGGGCTTAGGGATCAGTGTGCTTAAAATATTAGGATTTGATAGAGTTAACACTTGCCCTTGAGCAGATGGTTTTGAACATTCTGTCAACACTGCCAGTGATTACTGCAAACAGATTCCTCGTCCCAGAGGGATAGGAGTGAAGTGCTTTCTAGCTCCTGAGTCTCATCTAAGAGGTGTAAAACGTGTCATTTCCAGGGTCTTCTCTCAGCTGTGAGAAGTGCAAACGGTTCCCACACTACGCAGCCAGAGTTGTGACTCAATCAAGAGCGTTTGCTTGGGCCTGGGAGGAAATATGGACCCGGATAAACTTAAACTAACCTAAATCTTTCTATTTTGTGTCACTGAAAATACTTTGAGCTTATGAATTTCTTTGTACCACCTGCCAGAATGAGGCTTAACAGTAACAGCTTCACCATGAGTTTAAGGGATGTGAAAATAGGGAAGATACTGTGGAAACAAGTTGACTTCAAAGTTTCCGAAGTAGAAATGAACACACCTACCGGTGTTTATTTTTGACCACGGCATATTTATTTGGGGGAGAAATGTCTCTTCAAATGAAAAGTATTACCCACCTGTTTTTAATGACTTGGTTACAAGAATTAGGAAATAAAATACTTGTTGAGGAGAGACCACGGAAAGCAACTTGCAAGATTCTCATTCTACAAGGGAACAAGCCAGTAAGATCAGAAAGGGCATAGCAACCACAGCATCACTCAGTAAGGCCTGCTCTCTGCCCAGCCCTGAATCGTTAGGAAGGCCGTCAGCCAAATGAAATGCCCTCTACCCCAAAATAAGAGTGACCAGAGTTCAGAAGACAGAGCCTATACTCACAGAATCTTGGCTGCGGAAGAAGCGGACAGAGGACCTCTTACCAACAGCTTTTAAGACTCTTAGAACACTTGAGTTCCATCTTGCCCAATTAAAAGGGAATGGTAGTCTTTTTTCGCATTAACTTTTTATATTTTCAATTTATTTTATGTAGGAAACAGTATTGTTATTTTTAATAACAATAAAAGTTGTTATTTATATTGACCCACATATTTATGCCATTTTTCTTTCTTCTTGAACTTTGGACATGTTCTTTGACTTATTTTCTTTCAACTTGTAAACATACTTTAGATTACTTTAAGTGAGAGTTTTCTGATGGCAAACTCTGTACATCAGAAAAGAGTTTTACTTTCTATTAGATTGGTGCAAAAGTAATTGCGGTTTTGCATTGTTGAAATCTGCTATTTGATAGTGGAATACGTTCTTATATAAATGTGGTTATGTTGTAAAAAAAGACTTTATTACTAAACAATAAAGTGCAGAGGCAACACCTCCATCCCCATCCTCTAGAAAGTGGTTGTTTTAGGGGCTGCCTGCCTGGTCCTTCCTGTCAGCTGATCTGCCCTGAGGGAACCTGAGGTGCTTCTCACACTTACTTCTGAGAGGAAATGCTTCGCAAGACAACCAGGCCTGCCAAGTCCAAGATCTAGAGATTTTTTTTTTTTCTTTTTAAGAAAAATAGAGGGATGTGTGTGAGAGGCAAAGCTTCAAGATTCACAGACTCAGACCCTGGCTCTCATGCTAAAGGTTTATAACCTCCCCCTTCATTATGTCATCTTGCTGCGATGCTCTGAACACCTGCACTATTAAATTCTTTTCTTGGATTTTTTTTAATAAGAAAAAATTAACAAAGTAAAATTTGTTGACAGTGTTCACAGTCAACGCAGTGGGTGTTCCACCTATGCGCTGTCACATTTTTCATGTTCATTTCTGCAGGTGCTAAATACATGCTGACAACAACATATGTTACTAATCTTAAATTTTTTTTTAACTCGTAATTAAGGAGTGCTCACAGCTTGAAAAAAAATAATACAGGTGAAAGCTGCCTCTGCCCAAAGATTTTTTTCTTATTTATTTTTTCTTCTGCCATTTGGGTAGTTTTAAATGCAAAGCATATATAGAAAAAGTAAGCTCTTAAAATTATCATCTATGTGAATAGCAGTCATAAAAGAAATTTGTAACTTGGTGCTAAAAACACTTGAGCTCACTTCTGCCTGCAGAAAACCTCACTTATTCCTTCTTTGTTTTGTTGTTGTTGTTGCTGTTGTCTTTTGTTTTTTTCTCAATTCTTTAAAAATCTCTCTTTCTCCTTTTAATAATGCATTTAGGCTTTCTGGTAAATCACACAAATCTCCAAAAAATATGTATTATGCTATACCAACCTCAAAGTTGTAGAAATATTCTCTAAGTGAAAGCCAATTCTTTAATCCTTTTGTTACTTTCTGACTGTGTACAAGATCACTTCTACATAGTTAAACAATTAGCAGGAAATCATTGTCGTTTTATTCCTATGAATTTCAGAGATAATTTCTTTTTATTGGCCATTTGGGGACTATAACAGCTTCCACATTCTTTCTCTAGGGACCAATGATGGGGTAATTAATGATGTATTCAAAATGAGTAGGACTTGATTCTCTGACAGCTGTTAAGAAAAAATGTAAAAAAAAGTAAAAGTGTTTCCCAAATGCGGTGAAGTATCAAAGTATCAAAGCCAGCTCCTACCTTTGGTCTCCATCCCTCCCCTAACTGCAGGCAATTGGTCAAACTTAGTCCACTCTCATCCTTTGCTTCTCCTTTCTCAAGATCTTCACTGGAACAAGCTGAGACTAGGATGGCTCCTCTTTCAAAGACCGACCTGCCGTCCTTCCTTGCTTCCTGCCGTCCTTCCTTCCTTCCTTCCTTCTTTCCTCCCTTCCTTCCTTTTGACAAGGTTCTACTCTATCACCCAGGCCAGAGTGCAGTGATGCAATCATAGCTCACAGCAGCCTCAAACTCCTGAGGAAATGCTCAAGCCATCTTTCCCGTTTAGCCTCTCGAATAGCTGAGATTACAGTCGTGCACCACCATGCCCCACTAATTTTTATTTTTACTTTTGTAGAGACAGGGCGTCTCACAATGTTGCCCAGGCTGGTCTCAAACTCCTGAACTCAAGTGACTCTCCCACCTCAGCCTCCTGAAGTGCTGGGATTGCAGGCATATGCCACTATGTCTAGCCCAAAGGCCTTTCTTGAACACTCCCCCTAATATTGCTTTACTCTGTAACTCAGACATGTGACCCCGTTTTGTGGACTTGGAGGCAGTTGACACTATTATCAGTTATCTTTTTTTTTCAGCTTGTTTATTTTTGTTTGTCTGACTAAAATGTAACCCTGAGATCAAATCTGCCTTGTAGACATCTAGTGCAGAGCCTGGCACAAAGTAGATGTTCAATAAATATTTGTTGAATAAATTAATAAGTCACATACAAAAGACACAGGTATCTAGACCGTTTCCCTTGGTCACTTTGATTCAGTAACTCACAGGTAAAGTCAAACATTTGTTGTGAAAACACCTCAGGAGGTAAGAACAACCAGGCAAATTTAAGAAACGCTCTCTTATATGTCTCGCTACCCAGTGTGGTCCATGAACATGCGGCGTCAGCACTGTCATGAGAAATGCAGACCCTTGGGTTGGCCCCAGACCCACTGAATTAGAACTTATATTAGCAAGATCCCTGAGTGATCTGCTCACTAACGTTTGAGAAGAATTGCATAGCCATGTGTACTTCCAGACCAGGTCTCTCTTGCCAACATAAATGGAGGCATCGCCACGGCTTTCTGGCAGAGACCTCATCTAGGCCTGGCAGAGTAATGGGATCTTCTCTGATTGAAATTATCTGCTTGATTCAGCACACCTCCAAACATGGATGCTTCTAGATCAGCAGTTGTAGACCAGAGTTTGCTAAAATCAACTGGGGAAGTTTTAGATATGTCAACACACATCCCAGACAAATTAAATAAGAATTTCTGGGAGTGGGATTCACTTTTTTGTAAATTAAATCTTTTCATTTGATTTTGATGGCAATCAAGGCTGGAAGCCACAGTTCTACACCAGAATCAGATCCTCCTGACCACTTGGCCACAGTCAGTCACCAGAAAAAAATAGCAATACTTGGAAGCAAAGTTAAATTCAGACAGTGGTTCTTAAACTTCAGTGTGCATGAGAATCTCACCTGGAGGTCTTGTTAAAATACAGATTTCTAGGTCCCACCCCTAGCGTTTATGAGCTAGTCTATTTGGGATGGGGCAGAAAATCTGCATTTCCAGCAGGTTCCCAGGGGATGCTGATGGGTCTGGTCCAGAAAACACACTCTAAGAACCACTACTCTGCAGTAGTCAGTCTCCAAACAAGTCCAAAGAAATTCAGTTTAAAGCAAGGACAAGTCACAGTTTTCCCCAATTCTGGAAAGACACAAACACAGAAGTCACATTTATGCTTTCACCATTTTGCTCCCTAGGTAGTTGCTTCAGAACAATTGTAACAACTACGTTCTGATAATCTAGGACTGCATTCCAATGTCTCAACCACAGCCTGAAGTTCATTCTCATCCATTTTCCCTCATCCTTTGTCTACAGCACACAAGTTTGGAGGATCTTATTAAGAATAAATGTGTCTCCAAGACTCTCTGACATTCTGGTTCTGACAGCCTAGATGAAACTTTTCCAATATGGTCTGGCTACCAAGGTCATAGGTTACTAAATAGAGCTACTTGAAGCCAAAGGACCTAATATTTTTAATCCCTGTAAACTGTCTCCCTTCCAATCTCTGATAGTCAAGAATTAGAAAGGAGGGTGATGTATTAAGAATAAGACAGTCATGGCTCTGTCCCTTGCTTTAATCAATTTGTTTAATCTTCTTGCATCTGTGTCTACTGGTCTATGGAACAGGAAGGAGGCTCATGACTTAGACACTCCTTGGTTCTAAACCCTGACCAGCTACTTACTGACTGTGTAACTGGAGGGAGGTTACTTCTTTCCATATCAGTTGGATTCTAATGATATTATCACACCTCAGGGTTGTTGTGAGAAGTGAGTTTTTTTATGTATAGGGCACAGAATATGTGGCTGGTGCTTTATAAACTATAGTCTTTAAGCTGCTCAGACCTCTGACTACTCCACAAAACATTCAACCAATTACTTCTCCACCTCTAAATAGTAGTTTGTAATCCTCTATTTCCTAGCCTCTCATCATGTCCTGAATCTAGTTAACTGGTTATGGTCCCCACCATTCCACAGGTACCTGGTAAAGTAGGTATTTTACATAGATTATCTTTTTTAATCCTGCAAACAAATTTAAGCTGTATGTTGAGGTATTCTTAAATTATAAATGAATCAGCTTGGGTCCAGAAAGATTAAGTAACTTACACAAGGGGACACAGTTCCCCTAGTGATTGGGGAATTGAAATTTAAACTCAAGCAGATCTGACTGTGCAGCCTACTAATGAACTATCAGCAATCAAACCCAATGACTTTGTTTCTAGATTCTTATTTTCCTTGGTCTCCCTGGGTCATTAAAGGCAACTGACTACTCTCTCCCTAAAAGTTTCTTCTCTCTGGACTTAGATGTCACAGCATTATCCTATTCTTTCATGTACCCTTTCTATTATTTCTTAGATCTCCAAACCAGGGTTATAAACTTTCACCTCTTTCTTAAACTCTAGACCTTCAACTCCAATTGCCAGCTAGGCATCTCTGCCTAGATTTGACGGAAACTCAAAAGCCATATGCCTCTCCCTAGTTCATTCTCCTTACTTATTTATTTTTGTTAAAGGCTCCACCGTCAATCTAGGAACCGGAGTTCAAAACCTCAGAGGCATGTTGTTAGTTGGTACCTCTACTTAGCTTGTCTCACTCCAAATTCACTCTTTTAATAAACTACACTCCCTTTTTAAAAGGCCCTCAATGCTGCTTCTCAATAGAAATGTGGCCAATGAAAATGACAGATAACACCTCTGCCCTCCCCCTTTTTCTCAGAATTAGATGGAAAATTAGCCATAATCTTTCTTTGGTTTAGATCTTTAGACATCCTCTGCTCCATTTTTCCCATTAAGAGGAACCATCTAGAAAACTATCTTCTCATACATGAAGATGTTTGTCTTATATGTGAGAAGAGACATTAGTTGGCAAGAGCAGATGGGAAAATTACATTTATAATCTAGGTGTACCATAATGTAATTTATCAAGCTTACTTCTCCACTTTTTTTGGTTTAATAATTATTTCCAAATAGTTTGAAATTTTTGGAAAAAAAATTATTCCACAGTGGTGAATGAAATGCATGATCTTTAAGGTCCAAGAACATCAAAATATAGCTTTAGATTTTGAGAATTTGGAGACCAGTTTTAACTATCTAAGCTATTAAAATGACGGTTGCTTCTCAATTTATAAGCCCAAACATAGGGCCTGAGGTCTAGATTCCCTTTTCCTAACTGATAGTTAAAATCACAGAGCTCTCTGGATAAGCTATTTACTACTTCCATGTGTGAGTTTCTTTTATTTACTTAACAATAATCATAATGCACTATCAGAGACAGAGGGAGAGCAGTGAAGTCTTGAGGGAGATTGATTTTGTAAAGCACTCTCATGCTCAGATTGACACTCTCTGAAACCTGCAACCCCAAAGTATTTTGCATCGCTCCCTTGTTCTGAGGCTGGCTCTGGGGCTGGCTGGTACAGGAGGCCAACTGTATAATTAAACCCACTCTGAAGGCCTGCAATACATGCTGCAGGGAAGAGAGGAAGCAGACTATACATGGAGTATAATTCACCAGTGATATAAAACAGGTTTTTAGGAGCTCAAACTAAATCACCTGGAATTTTGCCAAACTCAAAAAGGGAGGAAAAAAAAAAAAAAAAAAGCCGTAACAATCTTCTTTCTGCTAAGAATAATTATGTGAAATGTTCTCAGTAGGGTTGCCACCTTATTAAGTACCCAATTGTGATCCACGGCTGTTAGGGACTGGCTAACAACATGATGAATGCTTTGTACAAGATCTATAGGAAGGACAAGCAAAGTTAAAGGGATATGTTATTCGGAAACACAAATGCAGCTGAAGTTCAGGGGCTCCTAATGAAAACACGCCTTTAACCACAATGTTTGGACATCACCACGCTTTCATAATACTGGAGACTGACCATCACTACTTATTTTCGTTTCTCCTATAAATCTATGTCTAGATCTACTCTAAAGGGCATTATAGAAAACAGAAACTACAAATTTAATTATTTTATTGTTTTTTAAAGAATTAAATGTTAATCACTGTGAACATCCTACACAAGGCACAATCTTTTTAATAAATTTAATTCATGTCACTCAGCAAGAAAAAGCTAGTATTCTAGTTGCTACAAAGGGTTAAAATACAGATGCTGTGAATGAAATGTATAATCCTTAAGGCCTTAGAGCATTAAGACATATCTGCTCCTTAGGGTCCATCTTTGTCCATAATCAATTTCTTCCCTTGGAGAACATTAATTGTCTCTAATGATAGCTTTCCATCAATACATCCTTGATCTTAAAAGGCCTGTACAGCTTTTTCCTTTATTCAATCAAATCATCTCTACAATTGCCCCCCTTTAGTAAGATAATACCTTTTAAGCCTTGTATTTTAATATAAAAAATAAGAGGTAGCTGCAAATTCTAATGGAAGTGCTAACATTTGAGAACCAGGATGATGGCTTCCATTATCCTAAATAATGTTTGAAGATTACAGAAAGCACAGTGTTTCAAAAGGTGGAAACTAATCCACCACTTTCAAATTATTCCTTGTATAAAAATCTGTTCTGACATTAGAATTTTTTTTTTTGGCCCCAGTAACAGTGCTGTATATTTAAATATTTGAATATGAAAGATAATTTTTCAGCTCTGAAAAAGGCAAATAATTGCTATTTATAAGGACAAAATGCTGAATAATTTGAGGAATTGACAACTTTAAACACCAGAGCCCTTTATTTTGTTATTCTCCTGATAAGCCATTCCCACACTCTTCACTCAAACCACCACAACTCTAATCAGTAGTTACTAAAATTATTTAATTTCATGATGACTAGAAAGAAAAAGGAAAGAAAGAAAGAAAAGAGACCTTAGTCTCTTCATGACCCACTAATGTGTCTTGCTTTTCCTCCCATCTGCCTTCCTCAAACCTGCTTTTTCTAAAGGCATAGAATTCTTTTTTTTTGTCGTTCTACTGATTTGTTTCCATTCAAACAGACGATTGCTCTTGCACTGCTTTATCTGGGTTACCCAGGACAAATCTGTACTTCTGTCCATGTTCTAACAACAGCTTCTGCAGAGATTGCCCTAATATTTATAATAGGTAAGAAAACTTGAGAAGAGACACCGATAGGACAAAAGCTGTCTACCCTACAGAATTCTTCTTTGGGTAATTTCTATATTCAGTAGGAACATAGCAAAATTTCTGTGCTGCATATAAAGTATCATTCTTATCACTGTGAGATTAGGAAGCCCTCCTCGCCAGGGTCCACGGCTTACATGTGTGCTCTCTCTGTTTCTTACAAAAAAATCTGCCAGCATTCTAGGAAATAGATGAAGAGACTCCGTGGAATGTAATTAACTGCAAAGCCCAGGTGATTAAAAAACGGATTAAAAAAAATAACACACACAACACAGAAAAGACCTTATTCACTGAAGAAAAGGGGGAGGGGAGACAAACAGAAAAATTACTAATTTATTTGGGTTTTCTCTAGTAATATGTGCAGTTCTAAGTACTAAATTTATATTATGAATTAAAACATAAGCAAGATTTCATAAATCCATTGACTTCAAAATGAATACCAAAGAAATATTAGAATTTTGTATGAAGGAAAAGGTGTATATGAGGAAGATAGCATCACCCTAACAAATATCAAACCTAAACAAAACACACACACAAAGTGAGACCAGTTAACAACCAAGATAAGAGATGAAAATTGCCACTGAAGCAGATCAACTTTATTCAATGCCCTGATAAGCACCTATTTGCTCTTCCCCATTATGCTTTCTTAGTATTTATAAATTATCATTTAATTATGCTGGCAAGTGGTAATTGTCAAATAAAGCTCAGATAGGCATAAGCCCTCAGGCTGCACATGACAGAAAAATATCTGTTAAAGCTGGGCTGATTCACACGCTTAGGAAATAATTTCCTTTCTTCTTTTTATCCTTGCCAACAAATTATATGAACTGGCACCTTGTGCTTTGTAGGCATTTTGAAGTCTATGCAGATTACAGAAAAGAAAAATTAGTTGTTTCAATATCTACCATTCCTAAATGATTTTGCTGATTTAAGACACCACGTACCGAGAGAACAAAAGAGTGCCAAAGATCAAGAAATTCAACCCTTCCTCTACTTATAGTTTATGCTCCGGGTCATTTTCAATTGAGAAAATCAAGATTTGGAGAATTATTTTACATATTGTACAATGGATTTTACATAAAGTAGGAATTGGAACATGACATTCATCCCATTAGGAGAAATACAGAAATCTCTTTTTCCTTAAGTCTCTTACTACTTAGGTTTAATTAGTACCCATCCACCCCACCCCTTTTGTATTGAGTATTATAAAAAAAATTTTTCCAGCTATTTGCAGCACTTCAGCTATGAAACACAAACACAAATGGAGGATTACAATGCAAAAAGATAAGCTGAATACCAAAAGGCAATTTAATTCATATCTAATATTTAGACCGAATGTTGCATTTGGGTTATATATCTAGAGACACTTATAAATTATTTTTTATTAGTAAGGCTGAGCAGAAAAACACAGAATATGTTCTCTTCCTTCCTTTTAAGAGAGAGAGAATGAGAAAGAGATAAGAAGCAAAACAATAAAAGAAAAAAATCTAAGCAATTCAAGTTCCTGTCTACGGCCATACCACCCTGAACGCGCCTGATCTTGTCTGATCTCGGAAGCTAAGCAGGGTCAGGCCTGGTTAGTACTTGGATGGGAGAAATGCAAGTTTCTGCTGTGAGCAAAGTTCATCATCTTCCTTTCTTGGTTTCCTTTCTCTCTCCCTCCCTCCAACTACCTCAGGTTGTTTTGGGGGCCCGCTGGGTACAAGTCTCAGAGTCTTTGTACGTGTTACTCACACTGCATGGAAAGTTTTTTTACGACTTCAATTTCATTCCCTTCTTCACCTACACTTTTCTCAACCTACTTAAGTTCTATCCATTCTTTGACCCTAATTCAACAGTCCTTTCCTTAGGAAACCTTCTACAAACCGTCAATCCCAAGCCCAGACAAGGTCACCCTCATCACCCTTATTGCAGTATATAGCCTTATCGCCCTTATTGCGGTATAAGAAAAATGATGTTAATAGTGAACATATAACCTTTTATTATGTGCCAGACTACTGTATGTTCTAACAACAAACTCACAACAACTTTGTGAAGGAAGACTCTGAGGCACATCAACATTAAGGGACGCACCCAAGATCCTGCAGCTAGCAAGTGGTGGGGAGTCAGGACTCAGACTCATGCCTGGGTCCAAGGTGTCTGCTGTTAACCACTACTTTTTACTGCTGTACTTATTTGCACAATTGTCTAGTCACTATTTTTCAATTCCCCTCAACCCCCACTAGTTTGTAAGTGCCAGGAGGCCAGTGATCCTGTCTATTTTGCTCAGGCCTGATCCATAAAAGAACTCAATAAATAATTATTGAATCAATGAGCAAATATTCAGCTCAAAATAAACACATGGGTTGCGAGCTGAAAACTGCTGCATATCCTCAAGCTTTTTTAGCTGCCAACATGGCTTTTCCTTTTCTGGGGACCTGCCTACTACCTCAATCCAGGAAGATGGCTTGGCCTGACAGACAGAACTTCTTATGTCTCTCAGTGAGTAAGGTGATTTTGTTTTTTGTAGGGTTTTTTTTTTTTAATGGCGTGAGTCCTTTCATTTTAAAGACCTTAACGAAAAACCAAAATGTCTTAAGTGTTACCGATACCTTAAAACATATAAGTTCAGTAAAAAAAAAAAAAAAAAAATCCATTTACACAGATGTCTTCTTTTGAGATTGAGTAGATATTGAGGTTAGTAGCATACATTTTAATGCAGACTCAAAAAATACACCCCACTCTGAATGCATAGAGACAATGGTACATTTGGCATATTTTGCAGCCAGAAAACAGGGTGCACTCTAGGTACAATCTGTGTATTATTAATACTTATTCATAGTCAACAGGAATGTTAACAATGTTTTGTCAAAATGCATAACTCATATTTGAATATGCAGTCTCGCCTTGAATAATTCAATTCACAGCACTCATTTGAGAAGTTAGCCATTTTCCTGTTTTTGCTTTGTTTGTGCATACTTTTAGAGCATTTTGGTCCATGATGTGGGCTATTCAGCAACTGATGCAAATTTTCTTTTCAAAAGGGAAATAAAATGCTTTTTTAGTAATCAAAATATGAAAACACATCCAGACTGGCACTTGGGAAATCGAACACAACCTTAATTCAGGCAGCCCTTTTTAAATAAGAGATGTTCCTACATAGGCTATTAATTGGGAATTGCAAGGCTAAGCTGCGTTTGTGTCTTGGTATTCATGAATACTTCCTGGATACTCAGGAATGGTTTTCAGCTACTTATTTATTTCAATAGGAACTACTCTAACTCAATAAAAAATTATTTTAAAACAAAATCGCCAGTTTCAAAGAATGCTGTATTATGTTGTCTTTTTTTTGCCACATAATCTTGTCACTATATTGTAGCATTTAAGCGCTTTTATTATAATTAGATACTTAGCTTTTTAAAAAAATAAAGCGTTTACTTCTCATTACCATAAAAACGAAACAAAACAAAAATTTACCCGTTTGAAAGTTGAAGGAACCAAGGCACAAGAAATTAAGCGCCTTGCTCAAAAAACAAAGATTAAAATACTAGCCAATGACAAGTTATTTTGCTTTAAAAAGAGACGATTCTGTAAGATCACAGATATTCACATAGCTTATCTGGAAAGGTAGCACAAGTATAATATCAGTATGGCAGTCAACACATACTAAATTTTTTAAAATCCCAAACTCCCATATTTGTAAAGTATAAATTATCTCTTTCTCTGCCCTCCTCCTTCTCTGTCTTGTCTTTCTTCTCCTTCTTCTGTGCTGTTGCTAATAGATAATATTGTGGGTGACCCCAAGTCTTATGACACTGGGAAGCATCTTCTGACTCTTCAGAGAAAGAATAAGGTATGCTGAGTATATAGTTTGAGCATAGTGATTACATTTCAGGCCTCGGCATCCTGGCCACCCGTATGTGGAAATGTGCTAATTATTTTCCACTAATCAAATTCCTGTCTGTTTTGTAACAAACAGAATATTTAGCGGGTCCTTATAAATCACCAAACAAGATATTTGGGAGATAATGTAAGAGAACAGAACTTATATTTTAAAAGGGAGACAGAGCATAGTCACAGACATTTCAATTTGCTTTTCTAACTAGTGTTTTCTATATCGATTGAAATGTCATCAAGCCCCAAAAATACATAATTCTATGCAATTGCTACTTCTCGGTTAACTTCAAAGCTTTTCATACATAGCATAACCATCTGTACTAGGAGCTAAATAAATGCCTGTTGGCTGGTTGTTGAATAAGAAAAACATTCCAGCACTGTCCAATAGAAATACAATCTGAACCACACATGTAATTCTAAATGTTGCAGGAGCTGCGCTTTTAAAAGCAAAAAGAAACAGGTAGAATGGATTCTGATAATATATTGTATTTAACTAATATACTCAAAGTATTAGTATTTCTATTTGTAGTGAACCTGACAAATTGTTAATGCAATAAATGACATAATTCCATTTTTGTACTAAGTCTTCAAAATCTAACATTTATGGTGCATCTCAGTATGGATTCATTACCTTCCAAGTGCTCAACAACCACACGTGGCTAGTGATGACCACCATGTTGGTCAACATGAGCAATTCAAATCCTGTTAACCAAATGAGTATTTTCTCCTCACTTGTGTTTTAAGTTAATTATGTTCTGGTGTAGCTGATGATACAAAAATAATGTATTTTCCAATACATAAAATAAGTTGCTTTGACAACAAATATGTTTGAGAGAGAGAATCTGTGTCCCCCAACTCTGTAAAAAAGAAACATTTATAAATATACAATAGTAATTGGCAGTGCTTATCAGCATCGCATATGAATTTTCCAGAGAGTTTTGTAACTACACTTGAAAATTATGTTCAATGAAGAAAAATACACAGAAAATATGTGATGTAGGCCAGTAATTGGGACTCTGAGTGGGAGTAGAAGTATGTGTCTATAGCCGGTAGCATCTATGTTCTTCTCTCTTGTTTTGATTCACCAAACATAAAGTCTGAATCATCCTGTGATGCACCATCTCTGGCTTCTTCGTCACTTCATTTGGAAGTATTGTAATTAAAATTGGTTTCTTCAGAGGTACACTTTACAAAAATCTTGCCAATTCTGCCTCCAGAATGGATTTCATCTGTTCCACCTCTGCACTCAATCTTAGGTTTAGTAGAGACTTTCTCACCTGACTCTTCTTGGATGGTGACCACCAGCAGGTTCCCAGTCTTCATGCACATAGCACAGTATTATTCGAGATGTCCTGCTGAACTACAGATTGGAAAGTGTCACTCTGTATTTACAGTCTTCTAATGCATAGGTTAGGATTCAAACTCTTCAGTGTGGTTATCTGAGCACTCCACAATTTGATTCCAACCTACTTATCTTTTTGGGGGGGAGAATTATATTTTTATTTATTAAATGTTCTTAATAATTACAAAAATTTCACTTAAGCAAATCTATTTTTATTTAAATAAAATTTTATTTTGGCCAGGTACAGTGGTTCTTGCTCACAATCACAGCACCTTGGGAGGCCGAGGCGGGAGGATCACTTGAACTCAGAAGTTCAAGACCAGACTGGGCAACACTGCAAGACTCGTCCCTACAAAAAAAAAATTTTTTTTTAATTATCTGGCTATAGTGGTGCATGCTATTCAGGAGACTGACTTAGGAGGATCACTTGAGCCCAGGAGTTGGAAGTGGTTGTGATAAGCCATGATCATGCCACTGCACTCCAGGCTAGGAAATAGAGTGAGACCCTGACTCAAAAAAATTTTTTAAGTGTTATTATTTACTTGACATTTACTTTTTAATATAATAAAATTAAAGACAACTTATTTTATTTTTGAGTCAGTGTCTCACTGTCATTCAGGCTGGAGTGCAGCCCACCACAGTCTCGACCTCCTGGGTTTCAGGTGATCCTTTGGCCTCAGCCCCCCGAGTAGCTGGGACTGCAAGCACTGCATCTTAAACCTGGCTCTTGTCCCATAATATGCTGACTTTTCCTGCCTATGGCACAAGCTAGTCTTCTTTCCTGGAATGCCTTTCTAGCTTTAACCTCAATATAATCTTTAAAATCAAATTTGAATACAGTTTCATAAAACTTTGCTCGATCTATTTACCTATTAATTCAATAAATGTTTTATGAAAGCCTTTTGTGTGTACCAAATACTAAGCTACATGTGGGAGACTCGAAAAATATTTTTTTCTTAAAAAGCCTCCAAGTTGGTAGGTGATGTTTGCAATATAATGCGATAAGTGCTGTAATCAAAATATGCACAATGTGTTGTTAAAAGACCAGAGGAAAGAACAATTCTACCCGTGTGGGGGGACTGCAAGAAAGATTTTACAAAGGAGGTAATATTTGAGCAGGATCTTGAAGGAGTCATATTAATTTTAAAATTTAATTTATTAATATTAATTTTTCAGGTAGAAAAAGAAGGGAAGAATGTTCCTGGAAGATGAAACAAACTATTCAAAGGGCACAAAAGCAATGAAACATATATCTCATTGGGAATGGAAAACAATCTGGTATGACTAAAGGAAGGGTAGTATTCAGAGTATTTAACAATCAGTATGACTTGAGTACTGACCAATCAGAATTGACAATGGGTCTTACCTATGCAAACCAGTGGAATATTAGCACAGGACCAAAGTCAGGTGTGCCTGGCACAAGAGGAGTCACAGGAAAGAATAGGTCAATAACAGATTAGTAGGGCTATGACAATAATTTCAACTTATTCCAGGAGGCAGAAGGGAAGCATTGAAAGGTTTTAGATAAGCTAAAAATATGTTATCAGTTATATGTTACAATTGCTCAACCAGGCAACTGTATGAAAAATGGCTTCGAAGGGAAGGAAATAAAAGGCTGAGACAATAGTTGGATGACTGCAGTAGACCAGGTAAGAGATGACATGCCCCTGAACTGAACCTGCAGCTGTGAAGATAGAGAGGAAAGATCAAATTAAAGCCATGTTTAGGAGATAAAATCCACAGGACTTGATGAGCAATTGAGCATGAGGGATAAGAAGCTGATGGATAGATAGATGATGCATTTTGGGTTTCTAGTTTGGAAAACAGATGTACAGTGATGTCATCAAACCAAACAGAGAATATAAAAAGGAAGAATGCTTTTGTATATGTAGCATTTAAAATATCTGAGGAACGCAATTGGATATGTACAGAAGACAGCTATCAACAGGAGACTAGAATCCAGAAGAGACAACCATCTGGAGTCACAGGACATTATGTGGTAGCTGAAATAAAGAAAATATATGGGTTTCCCAATGATAAGAAAAAAAGCAATAAATGGAAACGGTGGACTCCTAGTAAAGATTATCATTTAAAGAATGGGAAGAAAAACAAATCAGTGTTTCGTCTTACATCGAAGCTATTCATAGGCCTCAGTTTTCTTCACTAGATCTTGAGTTCCAAAAGGGCAGAAATCACATCTTATTCACCTTTGGGTAACTTTAATGATTATTTCCCCTCTATCATTCATCTTTGTAGAGATGGTGACGTTATGGAAAGATTCCAAAACATCTGCTCTGCCATTTTTGTTATATGATGTGTACATGGCATTAAGAGTATTTCGTACCTAGTAAGTTTGCAAACATACACAATGTTTGCCGAATTGAATTGAGCTTCAGCCTCATCCTAGAATACTTGAGGAAGGTATATATACATATATGTATATATTGTAAATACTCATGTTTATATATTCATATTTCTAAATATATATTTATTTATTAGGACATTTGATTAGATGATTCTCCACAACTGTATCATGGGCACATGAAAATGGGTTCCTCATTATACCTTCCAAGTTCACCTACAACCTTTCAGTGCCTTTTTTCTGAACTAACAGCCCCACCTGTTTTCCAATGGGCTATAAAGTCAAACATCTTACATAGGTGGTTGCTGGTCAATCCATAGTATAAACCGTGGACAGTATGACCCCGGGGAAGCTCCCGCAGGATTAATCTATACAACAATGATTTCCCTTCTCTCTTTCATCTTTGTAGAGATGGTGATGTATGGAAAGATTCCAAAACACCTGTTTTCCACTTTGTGTTACATGATGTGTACAGGACAGGTTACATCAACTTCCGTTCCTCCCAGCAGCCCTTCAGCCTGTCTGCTCTTCTGTAAAATTGGGATATTGTGACCTCTCAGGTTCAGTCATGAGAACTAAATGCAATCATGCAGGAAGAAGCACCACGTTCACTGTTCACATAGGATGGTCTTCTTCATCTTTGGTTAGAATAGATCATTTTATCATCTGGATAGACCAGTAGAAAGAACAAAAGGTATTTCCCAGAAAAAAAACCTGGAAGGTATGGATTAATTGTCTTGAAAGTAAATCTCACATTGAGGATGGACATTTGCAATGAAATTTATAATAATATGACATAACGTTTTAAAGTATGATAGAAAAAGGCATAGAATAATCACTGAAGATAGTTTTCTTTTTAATGACTACTTTGACCAATTTGAGCACAATTGTGACTTTTACCTCAGCAGAGGCAAAGGCTGGGACTAGAGAATGTAAGGGCTTAGGTAAAATTAAAGCAAACCAATTGAATGCCACATTTTTGCAAGGCAATGTGCTAGATGCTAAGACAAAAATGCAGAGAATCTTCTGCCTTCTCCTGAACCACTTATAAAATCCTGGTCCCAAGAGAGGCACCATTTTTGCCTAACTTAGTAAATTTTGGGGTGAAGGACAGGATTGATATCCTTATTGGTCTTAATTCCAATGAAAAAGTCAACTCACTTTTTTTAGCTACTATAAGAAGCTGGAAGGCATAGTAGTATAGTGTATAAACAGCCCAGGATCATCAAAACCCATCTGGTCATCTTGAGTGTGTCTTAGTCACATTTAATTATTACAGTAAGAGATCAGTTGCTTCAAAATTTTTTAAAGAGTTAAAAAAAACCAATGTGACATTAGCCCCATGTAAGTGACAAGTTCAGGAAAAAGAAAGAATCAGAAGGAGAGCTGCAATTAGATTGATGTTATAAGGCCGGGCTCGGTGGCTCAGCCTGTAATCCCAGCACTTTGGGAGGCCAAGGTGAGTGGATTGCCTGAGCTCCTGGGTTCAAGACCAGCTCGGGCACCTTGGTGAGACCTTGTCTCTACAGTAAATTAAAAAATTAGCTGGGCGTGGTGGTGTGTGCCTGTAGTTTCAGCTACTTAGAAGACTGAGGCAGAAGGTCCGCCTAAGCCCAGCAGGTCGACACTGGGGTGGCAGTGAGCGTGCCATTGCACTCCAGCCTGGGCGACGGAGTGAGACTCCAACTCAAAAAAAAAAAAAGATTAATGTTTTAGCCTAGCAAGACAATCACAGGGTGTGGATTCCAGTCCTGGCTCTAGACCCCACTAGCTGATTGATCCTAGACTTAGCCCTTTGGTTTTTTTAACGTAAAAATGATGAAAACATGAACAGTGCTCAGTTCCTCATGGGGTTTTTGTGAAGCTTCCATGAGAGGGGGTGACTAGAAGTTTTTTGTAGGCCGCAAAGTATTAGGCCTGTGGGAACTTGGGACACTGGTGGCAGCACTATAAGGAATCTGACATGTTGCCAGCAGCTGCAGCCACTTATACCTTTGTTTCACTGGTGAACATTTGAAATGTTTATTTCTCAAAACACGCTGTTTATAAACAAGGCAACTTACTCGAAAGTTTTGAGTGTCTTAGTTTTCCTTAACAATCCTGCCACCAAACCATCACTCCCAGCCAAGAGAAATACAAATCTGTTTATGGTCCCAAATTTAAAGTCAAGATTAACTATGGTAAGTGCTAGGTCTCATAGGGGTTTTAAATGGGTTCCTTATAATGCTTAAATTTCTCTCCATATTATGGACATGCTTTGCAAAACATTTCTGACAAGGTTATAAAAACTTTTAAATACATTTATTATGCACTAATAAATTTATCTATTTATGTGAGTTTTCTTTCAGTCTTTTTTTGGAAAAGTTTATTATGAAATATTTCTGATATCAATTAGGTGAAAAGAACCAACAATAATTGTCCACTCCTAGCTTAGGAAGTAAAACGTTACCACTATAGTGAATCTCTCCTAAATTTCACTATCTACCCCAACCCCCGAACAAAGGTCCCAGTTATTTGGAATTTCTTATTTACCTATGTAGTAGTAGCATATACTTCTTACGGCAGAGTTGTACTTCAAAATACCTTTGTCAGAATTTACACTGTATCTATCTCCAAACTATCTGAAACCATAAAAGCATTCTTAAAGCTTCTCTAGTTATTTTATTAATAAAACAATAGAAAAATTGGGCAACTAACCTAGGTCACAAACATTAGTGGTAAGTAGGACTAGAGTCACAATGGACAGAATAAAGGCCCTAGCTCTGCAATTCACTAGCTGGGTGACCTTAACTGTGCCATTGTTTCCATGTTTATTATGATGGCAAATGAGATCATCTGTGTACTATTCTATAACCTATTCTATAAAAGCTGCTTATTGATATCTTTAGGAGTAAGAGCTCTTGCCACTAAGTCTGATGAAGATGATCACACCAACATGTCTGGGGCTCAATCCCCATTTGACTCAGACTACAAGTAATAATTTGTCACCTCGTAATAATTGCTGTCACTTATTGTACCCTTGAATAATGTTTCCAAAAACCCTATGGGTCAATATGATTTCCTCATTGTCCAATGAGAAGATTTCTTTCTACAGAGATTAAATAACTTGTCTAAAGCCACACTGTTCATAAGGAGCAACAAGAAATCCTAAAGCTCATGCTCCTAACAACCAGGAAATATCGCCCTCTCTAGATTTGGCCAAGGCCGATGAGTTTGGCTTAATGATCTTTATATAGTCTTTTCAGGGTGCCATAATGCCAATTTTCTTCCAAAAGCAAGAATTAGATCGCAAGTCTCTCCTGACTTTCAATTTGGTATGCCAGGTTTGCACATAATATTTTCAAATTAAGTTTTTACCTTGTCATTAATGTCCTTGTGCACAGGTAACCCTATCAAATAAGGGAAATCAAACGAACTTGTTTTCTCAGTGTTCCATATGAAAGGAAGGCTCTCTGTCAAATGTTTAGATTTCTTCCAATTGTTTCCTTCTATGGAGTAGTTGGATATTTCTTTTAGTTTTTTTGGTTTTAGCTGTTCTGTTTGCTGCTGTTGCCCTTAGCTCAGCTTCCAAATTTCATCATTTGGCAAAACTGAGGCCCAAAGAAGCAAAGTAATTTTCCCAAAATCCCACGGCTGGTGGCAAATCTCAGACTGGACCATTATTCTTCTCCTGCCCAGGTCAGTGCTATACTGCCTCTTGAAAGACATAATAATCTTTTTCTATTTTTTTTTTAACATTTTAAATACAATGTAGCTTTTTGACGTAATATTCATTGACACCATGCATCATAGCAGTGAGTCAGTCCCGAAGTAAAACCCATGAACTTCTGACTTTCAAATAACAGAAGCATTCACAAAAATGACTCATTTCCTGCTAGAGCTTAAAGGTAGGGTGAAAATATTCAAGTTTTAAAATTTTCCAACACAAGAAAATAACAATTCTAAGAGAGAAGTTAGGAATTTGGGACAGGTAAATCTTTTAGAAAAAGCTTTCTAAGACCTGAAACAGGAGAGTTAAGTTTTCTTTTTTTAATTTACTATAAAACAAATTCATCTTTTAAAATAAGCAATAGATGCTTGTACTGCATTTAACACATAGAAAGAGGGATAGGAGATGCCAGTAATATGGTTTTTCTTGTTTTGACTCCATGTTATTTCCTTCGTCGTTTGTACTTTCTCCTCGCAGACAAATCCTCTGAAGAGTCTTTCTCTCAATAAGGAGTGAAACGTCTATTCAGCCACTGAATGTAGGGAGTGAGTAGCAGTTTGGTGTAGCAAGCACAAGATGAGTAGTTTCCCAAGATGAGGCTTAAAGGTACAGGAGAGAATCCTTAGAGGCCCTTGAGAACAATCTGAATCTGCATTAAGACCACAACACATGGAGATCTATTAAGGGGTACACAGAAAGAATTTCACTCCTTATAATAGGTAATGGCATTTATGAGATATGTACTTACATCTTAAAACTTAAAGCCAATTCGAGTTTAACCCCACAGTAAAGTTAGTCAAAGGCAATTTGCATTCTAATATACATCCTTAAGCAGGAGAAAGAAAATGTGCTTGGGTAGAGGGGATGGGACATTTATAGCTATACCGCCTGCCTGTGACCATTCTCCATTCCTTGTGGTATAGTGGTTCAAACTTTGGGGCCTCTTTCCTTCGAATTTCCCTTTCCGAACAAATTCAGTCATCCAGTGTAGGACAAACTGATTGCTGTCCCAATACTAACCTTATAACATCCCTGGCTCGGCTCTTTTGGGATCTTAAGAGTAAACTGGGGTTAAGGAGTGGGAGTTAGCTGCTCCCATGGGCAACCTGCCATAACAGTGATGCCAATGAACTAAAATATTTCAATCAAACTGAGTCCATTAAGCTGCATGATACATTGTCTGCTTGTGTACAAAACACAGGCTCAGCTGTTAATAGTAAATGATATTAACCCAAAGGGAATATTATTCATTTATTATTTAATATGTAACTATAATATGTGAAAGTTTCCATCAGGATAAAAAAAAAAATAGGAAGGTCCTTATGGTGTAGAAGTTTAGCGTTTGTCATGGGCCTAAAATAAGCCCACAAGAAGCTCTACCTCAAGGCAGACTATAAGAACAATAACAGGCCAGGTGCAGTGGCTCAAACCTGTAATCCCAGCACTTCGGAAGGCCGAGGTGAGGGGAGTGCCTGAGCCACGGGTTCAAGAACAGCCTGGGCAACTTGGCAAGACCTCGTCTTTACAATAAGTCAAAAAATTAGCCGGGCGTGGTAGTGTATGCCTGTAGTTCTGGCTACTTGGAAGGCTGAGGTGAAAGAATTGCCTGAGCCCAGCAGGTCGAGGCTGTGGTGGCCGTCAGTGTGCCACTGTACTCCAACCTGGGTGACAGAGTGAGACTCCAACTCAAAAAAAAAAAAAGAACAATAACAGAAGTTCCAGTAAATTTCTATGAAGGCTCAGAGGCCAGGGGAGATTAATTTTAGAAAATTGCTCCAGTTTCCATAGGAATAATAAATATGATCAAGACCAGAGGAAAAAAAATATCAAGGATCACAATTTTCTCCCTGATTAGATTGCCTACTCTATTCTAAGAAAAATTCAGATTAGAAAGCCAGGTCTTATACCCTCCAAAATGTGTACAAAATTTTAAGTCTGTTGAAATAGATGGGAAATACATTTCCAATGACAGAACCCCTCAGTTCCTATTATTTAAAACTAGAAATGGCAAACAGGAATATCAACCACCGTGAGGACCCATGGAGCAAAAGAGAGGATCGCTAAGGTAACCAGACAGCAGAATGTAATTACCCGAATTGGAATTCAGCCAGGCTGTGCAGGCTATACCCACAGTCTTTAGAAAATGTCATAGACTCTTTTAATAACCATGGCAATTTTATTCCATAAACATGTGTTAGTAGGACATATCAGAACAAGAATAAAATATTCTTGTTTTTTACACCCATGAATGGATACACAGCCAGAGCAAAGAAGACAGAATATAAATCTCAGAAACGTGATTATGAACTTGCTTGGTGACAATATTCACTCTTGTTTCTAATGTAATTCTTTTAAAATGTAGGAAGAGAGGCATAGTGCCATGTGTGCAATAGAATGCAAATGGAATTCAATAGAATATTCAATAGAATAGAATTTAAATGAGGTGTCTTATGTAACTAGGAAGAATAATGCTTAAATTCTTTATGTTGCTAGTACAGTGTAAACATGAAAATATACTATTTATATTGGAAAGCCTAATATTATGTATGGTATATACATGGGTTGTGCTACCACAACCACAGGACCAAAAAAAAAAAAAAAAAAAAAAAATCCCATTGGGCTTCTAAATCTTACTTCAAAATTTTACATTATAATATATTAAGGTACAAATATTTCTCCATGGAATTAATTTCTTTATTTTGCCAACTTGCCAGGGTAAGTGTTTTAGATGTTGAATCAAATGATTCCATCCAACAAATTTTATGAGTACATTCTATGTTCTAGCAACAGTTCTTGTTCTTGAAGAGCTTGTGGGCTGGCAAGCACACAAAAGGGAAATCAGTGGATTTTCAAGAAGTTAGAAATGTATAACCGTGAGATGTCTGGAGGGCGGATAAAGACGACAAAAATGCTGAAAGAGGCAAAAGCAATAACGAATACCAAGATCCCACATTGACCTGGTATTGACGTTGGTATTTAACAAGCCACATTTTACTTGGATAAATGATAATCAAAATGTTTAATGAATATTTACTTTGTGCCAAGCACTGTGCTAAGTGCACACTCTTTTCATCATATTTCAATGGAATGAAACCTCAGTGTGGATCAGAGAGGGGGCTCATGTCTCTTTGTAGGCCAGAGCAATGGCTCAGTACAACCAGTTCAGGGCTCAAGTAAAAGGGGTTGCTATTTACTAACTCTGTTACCTTGGATGAGACACTCACTCTTATGTACCCTCAGTTTCTTTATCTGGAAAATAGGGGTAATTATATCTCCCTTTTAAAGCTAATAAGGTCAAACAAGATCATGTTTATAAAGGGAATAACACATTGCCTGGAAGATAGGAAGTAAGCAATACAAAATTATAATGGCTAGGATTCTAATAAGTAATAATTTTGCTAATGGTATAATATTAAAACACCTATTGCCATGAATGATTCTCAAGCAACAAATGCCCTGTTTATACAGCTATTCGGTGAGTTCTAGCCCTTCTTCCTCATTGCTTCCTGTTCCCTTGCTGGCTTTAGGTAGCCACCAAGCTGTCCCCTCACCAAGAGATTGGTACCAGGGAGCTGTCAGACCTCAAGCCTCTGTCCTACTCCCTGCTTTCTTTTCCTGTAGGCCAGGAGGTGGTGGCTAGCTATTTTTCTGGTTATATTTCAACCTTAAAATCATCATAAATCCTATTCTGTTAAATCTTTCTTTACATGTGTGCTTGCATCTCTTTAATCCTCTTTTTTCTTCCCATCACATCGGATTCTTGCTCATTTGCTTAGAAACACTTCTCTCCTTCATTCTCTCAAGCCCTTCCCTTAAGCACCATTGTGAGTCCAAAGACTAATACTAATTATCATCGATAGGCATTAGCATTAGGGCACATTAACGGTGCATTTGTATCAAGAAAAGGAAAACCATCCCCATCATTAAGCTTGACGTCACAGAGGCTTTCAGACTTTTAAGGTCCTTCAAGTACCCAGAAGCCCACATTTTCTGTCTCCTCTTTTTTTTTTTAAATTGACCTTTCTTTTCCTTAGACACAAGTGACTACAATAAATATGAAGCCAATTTGAGTTGCATTTTATTCTATTCTTGTTCTGTTTATTAGTGAAGAATGCAATTAAAGTCATGCAATATTTTGGCAATATTAACTCTAACAAGAACTGGTTTTTACTGGTACATTCATAACCATGTTTCTATAGAAAAAAATATATTCTGAATTCGAAACCAACTCACGGGCAAATGTGCGCAACCAAACTTTTGAAAAGTCAGAGGATATCTATTATTTCAAGTACATTGCATGATATCAGAAAACATAAAGAGATGTGAATTTAGAACTCACACTGGCGAATTGTATGCTTGTGCTGAGTTGGGAATTTGCTTTACACTCTCTATGGAGGATGAATTCTAGCATTTTTGTACTGATATTGTAGTCAGTCTCACTCAGAAGCAGCATAGATTATGCAAACCTAATGTGATCTGTGGTAGTAAGTGCAAGACTGTGATACATCCCTGCCTCTGAAAAAGAGCTGGGAATGACAATTTAGAACTGCTCCCGCCAAGCTGTTAGCTGCCAGCATATGAAAGAAGATGCACTCCTTCATTGTCCTTGCATAGCCGTTGACTTCTGTCTTTCATTGCTCAACTCTAGGTTTCAAGGCGATGGGTCATATGTGCTTCAATACTTAAGTAAATAAACAATATTGGACTCAGAGGCCAAGAACCTTTCACAAACCACAGGCCTTTCTACTGGAAGAGCCTGCCAGGATTCCCACTGCCAGTGAAGTAATCAAATATGCATTTTGGTGGTTGCTGTCACCAGCAGGTTTACATCCTAGGAGAATAATCCTGTGAGAAAAGCAGCTTGTATATGTCATCACCAGAATATGGTCAACGATAGATAGTCTGTATTTACATTTACATAGAATTGTTTTCATTTTACAATCTTGCCAGATACTAACACAACAGATCGTCCGGAATACGTTATGCTTTCATGCGAAGCATTATTTTTCTAGACTGTAAATAAAACAAATAGCACTTTCTTTTCCACTTCCTAATTAGACAATTGTCTGATTGTTTCCTAAAAGGCTTCAACCATTTATGTTCTTAAAGAATGCCATACAATGTTTATTATGAAAGGCTGTAAACATATAGTCTTGTCTTTTTTTTTTTTTTTTTTACCTTTTTCAAACCTAATAATAACTAAATTTCATGTTTTCATTCCACTGAAAACACCTATAAAATTTAGGTTGGATTTTGAAAATACATAATATGCGTCCTTCAGAGCAGATTCAGTACTGTTAGTGCAGCAGACCTGAAGAATAAAAATATGATGTTAATTTCATCTGCAAATGATACAAACTTGAAATCAGGTAAAATGGCAATGGATTTCAAATATCAAAGTTTACATATAACTCTTTTAGAAACTATTTCATTACAGGCCTTCCCACTGGTTTACTTTTGTAAACAGCAGTAAAAGTTTTTTTGACCATGGTACTGCTGCAAAACTGCATCCATGATTGATGATGGTTACACCACACCATTCTAAAAATTGTTGATGAAATTAATATATGAAAAAATGCTCAACATCACTCATCATCAGGGAAATGCAAATTAAAACTGTAATGAGATATCACCTTACATACACCAGTCAAAATGGATGTTATTAAAAAAATTGTAAAAAATAGATGTTGGTGTGTATAAAGAGAAAAGGGAACACTTATACACTGTCAGTAGGAGTGTAAGTTAGTACAACTGCTATTGAAAGTGGCAGGGAGATTACTCAAAGAACTAAAAGTAAATCTACCCTTTGATTCAGCAATCTCACTACTAGGTGTCTCCCCTAAGGAACAGGACTTGCTATATAACAAAGACACCTGCACCCCCATGTATACTGCAGCATAATTCACAATTGCAGAGGTGTGGAATCAACCCAAATGCCCATCAACCAACCAGTAGAAAATGAAAATGTGGAATATACATGCCATAGAATCCTACATAGCCAAAAAAGAACAAAATCATGGCCTTTGCAGCAATATGGATGGAGCTGGAGACCGTCATTTTAAGTGAACTGATTCAGAAACAGAAGACCAAACACTGCATGTTCTCATTCATATGTGGGAGCTAAATGGTCACAAAGATGGAAATAATAGACACTGGGGACACCAGTCAGGGAGGTGGGGGAGGAGGGTTAGGGTTCAGAAACGACCTACAGGGCACAATCTTCACTATCTGGAGGATGGGCCACCTGAGACCCAATCCCCACCACTATACAATATATCCATGTAGTGAACACGCTTGTGTATCCCCTGAATCTGGAACAAAAGAAAGAAAAGGAAAAATAGATGAAAATAAAAGTTGTTAGTGCGCTATCATGTCTTTTCAATGTTGGCAATTTGCCCATATCCAAACAAGCCAAGATCATTTTGAGGCAAATAGTGATATTAATGAATCTAGAATTCTCCCCTAGAGTTTCCAGATTGTGCTTTAAAATTATTGTTGCTCCTTTTTGTTCTTTTGTAAAATGATTCCAATTTTTTCTTCATGGACCTTAGAAGATGCTCAAGGTTTTAATTATTCAGTGCAAAGGGTGGGAAACTAAGCAGCCACGAAATAGGGTTGTGCCACACACAGCTTAAAAACTTTACTTTTTTTTTCAAGAACAATGGTAATGATGCTGTGAGATGCAATGTTTTGCTTAAATTGATTCTTAATATTCTAGAGCTGGAAAATAACAACATTTAGAAGTTGTTTTGATCTATTTTCCCAATGAAGTTATAGACTTAGTCATCTCAAGCATCATTACTTACTGATGGTTTATGTGATTTAAAGATAAAAGAGGCATTTATCTGACTCTTGTGGATAATAATCTTGAGCCACAGAACTGCAGTTTTCTTAAGTGCATGAACTTTTTTTTTCTTTTCCTTAAACTCTCCTCAGAACCTTAATGCATTTGTTTGCTAGGGCTGTCATAACAAGACATCTGGGAGGCTTAAACAACAGAAATTTATTTTCTCAAAATTCTAGAGGCTAGACTTTCAAAATCAAGGTGTCAGTCAGCAGGGTTGGTTTCTTCCGAGGTCTCTTTCTTGACTTTGTTTATGGACACTGTCTTAGTCCATTTCTGCTGCTATAACAAATTACCTGAGGTTGGGTAATTTATTTAAAAAAATAAGTTTATTTATTTACAGTTATAAAGGCTGGGAAGTCCAAAATCAAAGTGCCAGCAGGTTTTGTGTCTGGTGAGGGCATATTCTTTGGAGATGGCACTATCTAGGTGTCCTCACATGGTGGAACGGCGGAGGGGCAAAAAAAAGAGGCAAACGCTGTGGCCTCACATGAGGAAGAAGGGCCATAAAGATCTCATCTCTCTCATTTCCTCCAGCCCCTTTATAACTTCACCAATCTCCCCCATGACTTAATCACTTCCTAAAGGCCTCATCTCTTAATGCTGTCACCATGGCCATTAAACTTCAGCACATGAATTTAGGAGAACACTTAGACCATAACAGCTGCCTTTCCCTGGTGTCTTCACATAATCATCCTTCCATACATGCCTGTGTCCAAACCTTCTCTTCTTATAAAGACATCAGTCTATATTGGATTATGACCCCCCATATGACCTCATTTTAACATAATTTTCTCTTTCAAGACCCTATCTTCAAATATATCCATATTCCGAGGAATGGGGGGGGGTTAGAACGTCAACATATGATTGGGGAGGGGGGCACAATTCAACCCTTAACTCTGAATATATAAGATGGATAAAAGGAAGCTGCTGGGCGTAAAGGAACTGGGGTCTCCTAGGCCTCTTTCCACCGTTCTCCCTTGCCCATCAACACCACCCCCATTCCCCTTTCAGGCGATCCCTTAGGTACCTTCTAGAAACACTAGGATGCCATGGAAAACTGCACAACAGTTCATTTGCTCCTCCAATATCAGCAGATATATACCATGCACAGCACATCGTGTCACACGTTGCGTGGAATAGTTACAAAAGTAAATAAAACAAGCCTTGCATTCAAATTGCTCATGTCAAACCACATTGTCACATATCATTTGAATGACAGCTGAGAATTAGAAATGCACCGGATCTGTCTTCACATCCATGAGAGAAGTGGCAGGATGCTGTGGGAGGGACACGGGAAGTCCAGGTGTGAGCAAGGCTTTCTTTACCTGCCCAACGGTAGAATGCAAGGCTCAAGTGAGATAACGAAGATTAAGGAGCATTGTAAGTTGAAAAGTGCTCCCAAAACATAAGGTATTATACTAAAAAATTACTGAAACCCGCTTTCAAAAAGCAGCATTGTTTCCTCCTTCTCATCCTCCACCTGCACATTCCACAGGCTAATTGCCTGTATTATTAGGAGTCACCTTACTTAATCAAATTTAAATGTTCAGCCTCTGTTTAATTGAAGGCTCTGTAGCTTTAACCGACTGTGATAGGTTATTACTCATTTCAGAATTTGAGGACTAGTTTAATCAAGTCTGAGATTAATTTTCTGCTTTCCAGAATAATCCTATTTTTGCCCTTACTCTGCACCCAATTCTGAAGGTTTCAGGTATCGACATTTAGTTTTTGCACATGGAGTGGACTTTTTCCTTGCAGTGCACCCACCACCCCCAACTGTCCCTCTCTGCGCCTTTGTCGCCCATTGCCCACCTCGTATACTGCCAGGCCACCCTGACTGATTCACTCTGCTGAAATTGACCACATTAGCTAAAACATTCCATGGAGAGGTCAGGTCCTTCACACTTGCTTCCAAAGCTTAGAGACTCAGGGCTCCACAGGCAGTCAGACTCTCATGCTCATTCTCCAGGAACTTTTCTCCTGAGCCATCCACAGAAATGGCTATTACCTTACTGCTGTCACCAGGTCCTTTCCCTACAAAACCAGAGACCAAGAACTCTTCTTTTCCCTGCTTTCCAATGGCTACTTTTCTTCTCTTTTGATTTACCAAAGTGTTGTGGGGGAAAATGTTATCTTCCCAGCCTGAGCAACATAGCAAGAAATTGTCTTTACAAAACAGTTAGCCAGGTGTGGTGGTTTGAGCCTGTAGTTCTAGCTACTTGGGAGGCTGAGGCAGGAGGATTACTTGAGCCCAGGAGTTGGAGGCTGTGGTGAGCCCTGATCGTGCCACTGTACTCCAGCCTGGATGACAGTGAGACCTTGACTCAAAAAATAATAATAAATGAAAGAAAATAATAAATGGCAAGCACTAAATGAGGGATGAGACCAGGTGCTATGTAGGATGTGCACTTGAGTCAGACGAATCACCTGCTGTCTGGAGCCCACAGTCATGTGGAGGAGACAAGCATGGAAACAAGTAAAGACAGGGTAAATGGGAAGCAGTGCTGTACACGTGAAGGGGGGCTTTCTTCTCACTGGGGAAACAGAGCTTCTTTCTCACTCAGGGAAGATGGGACAATGGAAATGCGTCTTGAAAAATTTCTAAAGAAAGGAACCTTGAGAGAAGGGCATTCTGAGAGTAAGAGCTAGCTGAAGACCTGGCATGTTTGGGGTCCCAAACTGTGTAGCTGGAGAGAGTTGGGCCATATTGCACAATGAGGCATATTGCACAATGATTGATGATGGTTACACCACGCCATTCTAAAAATTGTTGGTGAAACTAATATATGAAAAAATGCTCAACATCACTCTTCATCAGGGAAATGCAAATTAAAACCATAATGAGATATCACCTTACATACACCAGTCAAAATGGATGTTATTTAAAAAATTGTAAAAATAGATGTTGGTGTGTATGAAGAGAAAAGGGAACACCTATACACTGTTGGTAGGAGTGTAAGCCATCCACAGAAATGGCTATTACCCTACCACTGTCACCAGGCTGTGAAGGATGTTTAATGCCAGAGGTGCCCCCATTGGCAACATCCCTGTTATGTCTTACCCACTCACTACCGCCAGCAGTGTTGCCAGGCTTCCCTGCCATATTCAGGAAGAAACGACCCAGGCAGTCTTTTTTAATGCCTTACTTAATAGGAGTGCTATAAATGAGCAATCCATTACTCCCTTGAAAGGGAAAAACAACATATTTATATACTATTGGCCCATGTGAATTCTAAAACAAGTTTTTAAACATTGAAAGTTACATAACCCCCTAAAATGATTAAAATTCAATTTCATCTTACATTAGCTACAGGATAATGAACTGATCCGCTCTTAGAATAGTTTCTGAAGTAAAAGTACCACACAGTCTTGATCCCAGGTCCTTAGTTTTCTTTCTGTTTGTAATATCTATTAAATAGCACATGCATTTCGTAGCTTAGCTGTCACCACTAGGCTTCGTGACCTGCCATCTCTAGCCATCTCTAGCACAAATTTCACTTCACTCTAAATCAGCTTTTTCTCTACTTTTCCTCTCTTCTTCAGTGTCTCAGCCATTCTTCCATACTTACTAGCTGTTTAAATCTGCAAAATTATTTTTGATTCTCCTCGTCCCTGATACCTTATCAAACTAAAATCCAATCAATTTTCATCTCAGCCTGCGTTTCTCCTTGTTTTCACAGTCTTTGAGTCTGGATCCCTGGGACAGTTTTCTCACTGGTTTCCCTGACTCTAATCCAGCCTGCACATAGCTGCCAAACTAATCTTCTTTCGTATATCACTTTCATCATGCTGATTCCCTGCTCAATAATCTGAGATAGTTCTCTATTTCAGAATCAACCCAAATAGACTGAAAGCCCACTAGGAAATTTTGCAAATGCTCTGTTTCCTCAATAGTATGTATTATTATCCCGGTTTTGCCAACGATGACAATTGAGGCTCCAAAATTTAACTTGCTGAAGGCTGGCCACAGGCGGAACCAGGATTATAGCCCAGTCCTATAGGGACCTGGTCCAGTGTTTGCCCTAATGGAAATTTGTAGTTCCTACGTTTGGATCTCTAGAATCCCCATAATCTTCAATAGCCTTGCATAGCCAATTTCATTTTTTTCAAATTCCCTAGCATAGCCCTTCCCTGTGACTATCCCTGGCTTCTCATTCCCTCTCAATTTGCCCACCTCAATCCTGCTTCTTGATGGCTTCCCTTGGGCCTACTCCAGTCTTCCCCGACCTCCGAGGAATACCTTAAGCCTCACTGGAGAGCTGTGATGAGGGCTCTGGACACACCAACCTTCCGCTGGATTCCTGCAATGTTTACATGTTACAATGGCTCACAATTTGAGGACCAGAGTCCATGGGATAGGGTAGAGCAGAGAGAGAAGTCACAGGTCTAGGGATCCGTATGTGCACTAAAGCGTATATTAAATTGTATATCCCTTACGTGTATCTGCTGCTGTTTTTCAAAAGTTAATAGACATTTGAGATAAATAAAATTAATTTAGCATTATGATAAATGTTCAGGGATAATACTACAAGAAAGGGATTGGCAGTAGCGGGACACTGCCTGGGGAGGGAAGAGGGGGCACATAACATCACAAAGGGTGCCTGATCCTAAACCAGGTGAAGTAAGGACCAATGGGAGGCCCAAACGTCACTTGTACATAGACTTATGTACCTAATCCTGACTTGTACTCCGCATCTTTAAAATAAGACATAAAAATAAAATAAAATAAATTTAAAATACATTAATTTAAATTAATTCATGTTTGTCTTTTGCCGTTATGTGCTTCCCTAATTACAAATATTAGACATATCAGCTATTATACAGAAGTTGTGAAATACCTGACATCAAAAAAATCCTTTGATCTCAATAAGATTGGAAATCAATGGCCTAAACGCTTAAGTATGTACAATCATGTTGATTTGCAATTTATATATGTTCTTTAGTCTTATCAACTCCCATGAAGACTTTACAGAGTTTCTTATAAGACACAGAAGAACTAGAGCATCCTTCTGCATCCCACAGCACCTCATCCAGCACTGGACATATGGTAGGTGCTCAACAGACACTTGTTACAAGCTTCTCTCAGCTAATGAAATGTAGCGGAGTCATTGAAAGAAATTTAGGCTTATTTGCTAAATGATAGGCTGAGAAAAATGATGATTTTACAGTTTATTAAATTGCCCAAGACCCTGGAGCTCCCTACCCTTTGTTCCACTCACAGTTATTTTGCATGAATTCTGGTGAAAGCTCTGATGGCTACTCTTTATCACAAAATAAGAGAATATTGGTAAGATAGATTTGGGGCTCAGGATTATGGCTTTATTAATACTAGCTGATCTGTAGCTATCCAAACAGTGCATTTCTATTTATAAAGCAGAAACCAGAGGTAAGCATTAAAGGAAATTATTTAAATTCCTTATTCTTACACAGTACCAAAATCAAGGGATGATAAAATGTCTTTAACCTATTGCTCAGTTTCAAACTTATTTAGGTTACAGGATTGAATTAAGGTCTGGATTACATCAGTTTATAATAGTTGCTGCAAGATATAAAATATCTGCTCTTGGGTAGAGGGTTAAAGGAGAATTCCATGTCTAGCAAAGGTAGGAAAGTTCTTAGGTAGAATAATGGTTAATTATACAGCATCATTAATGATAAAATTGTCCAAAAAGTAGATTTCCAAAGTAATTGAAATTTACTCATTTAAAGTATCCACATTTTTATATAAAAAATTTTATATAAATGTTTCTAAAATGCATTACTTGCTTTCTGGCTTATCCTAAACAAATGATATTATGCACAATTCTTTCTTGTGCTTATCATATTGAATATCAATAATTATTTTATACAACTCAACTATGTTAATATTCTGGTGTTAACATTGATCAAGTATGTAACAGGGCTTTTTGCCCCTACATTATATGACCCCAGATTCCTCTTACACTTTGAAGTTTGGAGGCTTTAAAGATAATT
Source organism: Tarsius wallacei (assembly GCA_963574415.1). Lineage (NCBI taxonomy): Eukaryota > Metazoa > Chordata > Mammalia > Primates > Tarsiidae > Tarsius > Tarsius wallacei. The sequence continues at coordinate 4,252 of CAUYQG010120069.1, read as the reverse complement.
AATTCTGAAACAACTTTAGACTTACTTAAAAATTACAAAATAGAATACTGTTTCCACATACATCCCTTCATTCAATTTCTCCTAATGCTGTTATCTTATATAACTACAATATAATCAATAAAACAAAGAAAATAACAGTGGTACACTACTATTAACTAAACTGAAAACTCAAGTCAAATTTCATCCATTTTTCTACTAATGTCATTTCTCTGTTCCACAATCCAACCCAGAACCCCACATGGGGCTTACTTTTCTCATCTCCTTAGTCTCCTCCAATCTGTGACTGATCTTCAGTTTGTCCTTGTCTGTCATGATTCTGTCACTCTTGATGAGTACTAATTGGCTTATTTTGTAGACTGACCTTCAACTTGCTTGATTACATTGATGTTATACATTTTTGGCAAAAAATACCCCAGAAGAAAGGTTGTGCCCTTTCTTTGGTAATTATATCAGAGGGTTCATAGTGCAATATGCCTTATTCCTGGTGATGTTAACATTGATTGCCTGGTTAAGTGGTGTTGGCTGAGATAGTCCACGTTACTATTTTTCCTCTGTATTTAATACATATTAATTTGACTTATTAATACTGTTTTTCCAATTCTTTTTTTGGAATGAGGCATCAGATGTTACTCCTTGTGCTTACCACTAGTAATTTGTATTATCAATTTATAGACTTAAACAACAGAAAAAAAATAGTTTGCCAGAATTTTTAAAATAAAAAAAGAGCTCTGGGCAAAGATTTATTGTAGATTTTTAAAGATAAGTCTTTTTGCTGCTAAGACATATTTTGTTGCTACATTTTTGTCCCTAGTTTTAAGGTATTCTATCTAGACTCTACGTGGTTGATAATGTCTGATGAGTGGCCCTTCCTAAGTGAAGCATTATCTTAGTGGTACTTACGTATCAGATGAAGATATCTGAAAACTTAGAAATGGAATTTTCATGAGTTGACTTATGAGATGCGTATTTCCAGCTCAACAAGCAAGTTTCTTCTCACTCAGGCCTTTTCCAGTGGGTGGGACAAGAAATAGACACAGGAGGAGTTAGGCAGCAATTAATATTGTACATCCTTAATATGTTATGTATAAAGAGGAAAATCTGATGTAGCACCCATGAGCCAAAAAGCTGCCTTGTGATGACATGAATGTTAATCACTTTCTCTACTGGCTACTGGCCCCAAATCACCCAGGTTGGAGAAGCAGCAGAAGATTTAGTGGTCATATTCCATTTTCCCAAAGTCATCTGTCTCATGGAGAAATCTTAGTGAAAGGGGGTCTTCATGATGTCATCAGACCTGTCCTTCTGCTTCTAAGTAGGATTTAACTGAAACCATTTCAGAAAGGAAGCTGTGTGCCTTTACCTTCAAGTTTTACAGAGAGCAGTTGCTTCTAATTGTGTGCCTTATATATTTTCTCTTCATTTCAAAAATCTGTGTAAGTAAAACATATTTCCTCCAACAGTGAGATATATTTTAAAATACAGTATATGTTTACCAAATGTTTCAGATGTTTTATAGGTTTCCACTGTTTTAATTTGGTGAGGATAAGATCTAGCCAATTATTCCTGTTTTATATAACCCGATAAAACCCCAAACATTTCTCAAGCTGGATGTCCTAAAAAATGTAGTTCATGGTACCCAGTTTCCCTTGTGCATATTTCCTGGAAATGATTGAGTCACTGTTGTTCTGTTGTTTAATGTGATAATTATACAAGTACAAATCTTATATTGGAGCAGAAAATGTTAACACACATTGAAAAACCAAAAGCATAGAACTATAATCTGTATGATAAAATGCATTACTCTGTTTAAAAGGATTGTTTTACAGATGCAATTAACAATCAGCGATCATACAGTTTAGACCGGTGTTTTGATGCCATCTGTTGGAGTAAGTCCTCTCACTCTCTGGAATAAAGCTATAATTTTCAGTTTACAGTTTCATTAGGCAACACATAGTACAACAGTCACCCAAAGAAGAAAAATCCTAAACATTTTCAGTTTTATAGTCTTTCATAAACAATTAAGTATGTTGCTGAAATTTCCCAAAAGAGAGAGAATTTAGAAAATTAGCAACATGACACAGATCGCTGTTTTATTTTGCAGCCTTTAAACATTATCAACAGTTCAATTGCCAATGATGGTTTTTAAGTTTTAGTTTCAATATTTGAAATATGATTTTTATTCTTTTAGCTTCTTAATGATTTTTATTAATTTTTTAAAAAATGCTTTCTTGTGCCTAGACAAATTATGCCATCATGCTGGTGGGAAAAGTTAACAAATAACCTGTTCATTAGAACACATCCCTGTTTGTTGCTATTAGCTTATTAAATGCCAGATCGCATCTTTGGGGGCTTGGAATACACTAGGGGGTGCTAGTTCTCTACAAGTACACATTCACAGAGCAAAACTTTTCCACAATTAATTTTTGGGAATTATAAAAGTGGATCCAAAATACTAAAGGAGTCTGTAGGTTGCATACTACATATGAAGAAAACGAAAAAAAAGAACTTATTAAAACCGCACTAAGAATTAAACAGCAAGAGTCCAAGTGAAAGTACAATTTTATATCGTAAGAGGTTAAGATCGGTATGGTGTTGTTTCATGGTTCAGCCATCAGCTGCTAGTATCAAACAAAACCTGAAAGAAAGCCACAGCTTTTCAAAAAGCAAGTACCAGACCTGAATTTCTTAAAGTTCTCTATTATGTCTATGGTACTCCAAAAGAAATACAAAGCAAAACCACCAGAGAAAAGAGGTTTCTTTACTAAATTTAGACAACTTATTTGAGATTCTCATTCTTTGATATGCTATTCTAACAGTCCCAAATGACAAGAAGTCACCATTAAGATCTGAACCTGTGCTCTACAGTAGGCTGGCAAATTGCCTCAAGTAACTAATGGCTTTCTCTGTTGGGTCTTGGAAGATTTGCATGATGAAAGTACAGACATGCACACATGCATGCACACACACACACATTAGTGTAAAGAAAGAAATAGATTTACATTTTGTATTTTTAAGAACAGAATCAAGTCCAACAGGGACATTATCACAGATTCCATTCCGTGATTGGTGGAAAAGGGGTATATTTTTTCTTTCTTCTTTTTGAGTTTAATTTTCCTTCTTTGAAAAGACTAACCAATTGCACACCAGATATACTCAAATTCAGATAAAGCATACTAATTTAACTTTCCACCTTCAGAGATAGGTTGAACTCAAGAACCTTTCTTCCCAAACAGGAGCCCTAGCATTTTTTTTGTCAATTTTCAGGGTCTATTTCAACCTCATTTTGTTTTCTCCTCTTCCCATTCAACCAGACTCTGTATTCATCTCATCTCTTTGATCTTTCCTTAGTACAACTACAAATATCCCAACAAGTTATTTCCAGATTGTTATATTTCCTGTTCTATCAAATGCCTTAGAAGTACTTGGCACATTCTATAACCTTGCTATACATCGTTTGCTGCAAGAAATATCTTACCTAGCAGGAGTTTGCTCAGAACACTTTGGCATTGTGGTAAATAATACTTTAAAATATTTATTTTATTAACTTTTTTAAGTTTTAGAGTTGTAGGGTGCTGTCTTTGGATCACCACCTAGAACATCAACCCACAGTTACAGCAGAAACAGAGCCAGTACTTTTCATAAACAGAAACCCAAATAACATAATACTCCAGTGGTGTGCCAACAACACACATATGCAGCACCTTGAATGTATGAGCAATTAACCCATATGGGAGTACTAAAGGGTTTTATGCAATGATCTTCCATCATCCTAATCCTTTCCAGTTTCAACATACAGTCCTCCATAGAAAATTACTGCCTCACAGGCATAATTGTTAGAAAGCTCTGCTTTTCACTGAATTGATGCCAGTCTTATTTTTATAGGTCAGGCTATGCTCAGTGTCAGAGCAGTTTTGAGTCTGGACTGCCTGGGTTTAATCCCCAATTAAGTTTGTAGCCTTGGATGAGTTACTTAATTTCTTTGTGCCTTCAACATAAATGTAGAATTTGGCCACTTCATCACTTTCCTTCCTTCCTTCCTTCCTTCCTTTCTTTCTTTTTTTTTTTTTGCCAATTTCTTTATTATTGGTTTTTTAAATTTGATTCACATCTTTGTTTTTTTTTTTTTCAGTATTTTTTATTATCATATTGTGGGGTACAGTTAAGGATTAGATGTACAAATATGCTTCGTTCAGACACCCTTGGTGATAAAAGGTGTCTCCCCGTCCCCAGGCAGATATTGAGTATCATTAAT
>CAUYQG010120068.1:0-14063 GCA_963574415.1 Tarsius wallacei | reverse complement strand
AAATCAAAAAGCAAACAAAAGTGAACAAAACAAACAGTCAAAACTATAAAATCCAAAATCAAAATGAGAAACCAGACTAGCTCTGGAGTCTCTCCTGAGTGTCTAAAGTCTCTTCAGCTCTGACCTCTACACCCTCCCCTTTGCTCTCATTATGGGCAGATAGATTGACTCATAGATTGGGTCGGTTCCTTGGGCTTGCTGCCTTGCTGCCTGAGGACTGAGTTGTCTGTGTATGATTCAGTCTAGGGGAGGGGTTTCTGTCTCCTGTTTTGACAGGTTACCTTAGGAACAAGGTGGAGGCTGCTCGGAGATGGGCGGGACAATGCAAATCTCTGCCTGTAACATGGCTGCGGTGGGCGGCTCCTCTTTCACCCATTCTTTCTCTCAACTTGCCCTTTCTCTCCACTCGTTCAGGTTCATAGATGATCCAGTATGACGGGCAATGATGAGTGTCCGGGGATCAGGCGCTGACAACCAGCGATATGGCTCGGTGCCGCATGTGTTGTGCCACCGCTGGCTTGAGGTGGAACAGCACCTCATAACAAATAGCAGTAGTCCCTTGCAGAGGCCGTAGTGCGATGGAGGTTGTTTGCTGTGTGGGACTGGCTATTGCAGCCACCTTCCATGTATGTGGCAGCTGTGGGGGCACGTGGGACTGCCTTCAGGAGTCAACTTTTGTGGAGATCATCACAGTTCAGCTTGTCCCGTTGCCATTTTCGCTTTTTCTCAGAAAATTTTCAAGAAAGAGAAATTATCCATATTGTGATAAAGGTGTTGGTTACATCAGTAAGCATTTTGAAAGTTCTTTGAAATGTAGATTTCAAGCCATGCATGCCATTGTATGCAAGTTATATCTAAATAAATTTGATTTTTTACAAAGCTAAATGTCTTTCACTGGGTCTAAAGAATACTAATCTATGATCTTGATATCTCTTTTTCAAGACTGTTAGTGACTTAATACTAATATTTAGGTGATTGCTATTTTTGTCCCAGATTATGTGTAAACCTGTGTGACATGAAAAAATTATGAATTAAACTTGGGAAGAATGTGAAATGGAAAGAAAACTACTTCTGACCACATCATGTGCTTGACACTGTATAATTGTTTAGCAATGTATATTCTATTATAAGTAAACCTAGGTTCTCAGAGCACAGATCTCTCCACTTGTGAGCTCTGATATTTCCTTGCACAGCTCTGCACATGCCCTCTAATGCCAATTATGATGTGGTAGGAAGAAGGGCGCTTCTCTTGGTTTCATTTTCTAATTATTTTAACTTTGTGAGTTGAGTTAGGATGACTAGTCCTAAATATCATATAAGAAGATGACTTCCTCTCCCTGAATAAACTGGTTTCAGGCTTTGGCAAGAGGGAGTAGGGTGCTATACTGAGCATTTTCAACAAAACACATTAGAATTCCTATCATTCTGTAGCTCAGCCTAGTCCAAAGTCTCCTGGGATGACCTTTATTACTTTCACTTTCAAAGTAACTGAAGAGCTAGAGGCAGCCTGGGATTTTCTCATTAGAGTCACTCTAGGGCCAGACATCCCAAAGTCTGGGCATTTTAGCAGCTCTATTTGTCTCTCTTCCTAAGAATATTATCACAATCCTTTGAAAACTTGGAAGCCTGCTGCCCCCTCCCCAAGTCCTTGTGGTCACACCCTTGGATGTCGACCACAAAAACAACCAGTTTCAAATTATCCCTGAAGCCAGAGCTTGTAGGTACTGGGGATTCACAAGCTTGATCCTGAGAAATGTGTGGTGATATACCAGTGTGTCTTTGGAAGGCATGGGGAAAGAGAAAGAGAACATTAAGCTCTGGGACATATCTTGAGAATATATGGTTTCACTTTTTGGGACTTAGACCATAAGAGGTATTAGTAGTAAATACAAAGGTAACAATAAATAAATATATAAACATCTAAATATATAAATTAAAAAATGTTACTACAATTGTAACCAAACTGAACTTATGTCTACTTATATAGTGAATTTATTGGAGAGGCACAAATCAACGATAATCGAGCATCTAATGCTTAAGACCCAAACTCCTTATTGCAAGCTATTTTTTTTTTAGGCAATAGATTGGCTGAGGATAGTGGACTGGTTCTGTGTATAACTTCATTTCTTAGCATTGAACTTAGGGTTCTTAATTTTAAGACAGCCCTGGTGAGAAGGTGAAGCCCAGATAAGCAAGAAAGTCCATAGAACATAAGAGACCACTTTACAACTGCTGGGGAACAGTTGGTTTTCAGAAGAGAGGAAAGGATTGTGTAGAGGGTAGGATTGATGGTGCTGATATTAAGGTCTCTGAGAAACAAACAACAACAAAAAACTGCATAAGTTAAAACTTTAAATAGAATTTATTTTTCTAATACCCTTCATTCTGCTGTCTTCTCACCATCTCCTCCTGGAGAACACTGATTGTCAGAGTGAACATTTACCCTGAGGATGATGTTTTCACAGCTCCCATCCAGCTGGTTTTCTTCTTCTCCTTCTCCTTCTCCTCCTCCTCCTCCTTCTCCTCCTCCTCCTCCTCCTCCTCCTACTTCTTCTTCAGGTATGCACTTGATGCTCAGCATGTCACTGTTTTACTAATGCTTTTTGTGTTGTTGTTGTTGTTGTTGTCTTGTTTTCAATGTCACTTTTTATATAAATGAAAACACTTGGTCATACATCATCTAAGAAAACTTCCTCATATCAACACCTTTTACTCCTTTGGGTATACTTTATACAGTTCATGGCTGTATTATTTATTTAAATATTTGTTGAGTATAGGTGATTTCAGCCTGTTTACTTTTGATGTAACTGCTAAAACATACCGTATAATACTCATAATGCCAAGAAAAATCTACATCTGAATACAAAGTTGGACTCAGGATTTCTGAGCTCTATTTTGTTGTGATGGTGGACAAATTACTTATTTGTTGTGAAACACTAGTCTTTCTTCATAAAAGAAAAGGAATCTTCAGGATGAAGTTTTCAGACTTTGTATTTGGAGAAAAATGAAATAGAAAATCATAAGAATGACATTTTTGCTATTTTTTTTCATTTGATGCCAATTAGAGTATGAGTATCAAAAATTTTAATGTTCATAAATGTTGACTTAGCAATTTTGTTTTTTATATTTACCTGCTTATTACAACCAAATATTCTATGAGATACAAATAAGCAGACAAAGGAAGGGATAGGTAGAGTGAAGTATGAAAGAGTTCTGACTGCAGAAGCTTTTGTTGTCATCTGCCACTCATAGATTAATTCTTGTTCAGCTTCCTATAAACCCTTATATGTTCAGCTAACTGGAAGCTCTCTGAACACTATTCCTTTGGATTTTATGGAAACTTTATTATATATGTATAATTAATTAAATAATTGGCCAGTGATGACCAAAATAGCATTCAACCCCTTTCCCTTCCCTGGATATTAGGGGGTGGGACTGAAAGATCCAATCCTCTAATCATGCCTTTGTCTTTCCTGTGTCCAGCACCATTCTGAAAATGCCTAGAGGCTGCTAGCCATCAGTCAATCATTAGCATCCTAAAATACATCATTTTGGAGATTCCAAGGATTTTACAGTTTTATGCCAGGAAATGGGGATAATGATAAAACAAATATTTCATAATATCTCAGTGGTCTCTGAATCCAAATCTATTACATCAAAAGGATCTGCAACTCAGAAGACTCTGGCACATGACTACAATTGTAACCAAACTGAACTTGTGTCTACCAATACAGTGAAGCAAGGCCAAACACTGACACCAAGACATGCAGCAAAAGAAATTGAGGTATTTATTGGAGAGGCACCAATCAAGGATAATTGAGCAGCTAATGCTTAAGACCCGAACTCCTCATTACAAACTTTTTTTTTAGGTACACAGGCGGAGGTCACATGCAAAGTCCTAAGTCAATACATGGAAACTATATATTGGTTTAGCTGAAAATGACAAGTTATCTCAAAGCAGAGACTTATAGGTTATAGATGGACTTAAAGCATTTTAGATTAAGGAAGCAAAGTTTTGTCTTAAAACATGGGGTCACAAGAAAGGAATGTTAAGATTTGGCCTGTGGTGATGATTCTGTCTAACCCCCTCTCCCCCCTCCCACAAAAATTTAGAACAAAGAAACAGGACAAGACTTTACTTTCAGATTCCCCTTATGTGAGGTCTACATGACAGTGGTCTGTATATTCTATCTATTGGGGTTTAGCTTTCAGAAAAACAATTCAGAGATATATGTAAAGACATTAGTTTTAGTTTCTATAGGCAACTGAATATCCTGTGGTTCTTATTTATTTGGTTGACTATTGTTTTAAATTATTATTACCTTCTTGCTTATCAGGTTGTTCATTTACTTTTCAAGACTAGCTAGGTGCCTGAACTTTCTCTTGAAAGAACTCAAGAGTTTTTGCATTTCCATCTTGAGGGTGAGGGGATGGCAATTCTCAGGTTCCTAAGAAGGGTCCCTGCTCTGTCTCAGAATCTGAATCAATCATTAATAACTAGACCATTCCATAACGTTGTGTGAAAATTTCCCAGGGTGAGGTAACATAGGTTTTCAGTTTTTCCCCAATCTTTTTGGGTTATTAAAGCAGAAGTAGTCTTGGCAAACATATAGCTTTGCTCTTCCAGACATCTGGTGTAATTGAGCTAAAAGTCAATGTCATCTTTTGCTAAAGGATGAGTATTAATTAAATGTTGAATTTCTTCTCACTTATAACCCATTCATTTATTTATTTTTACTCTCTGCTCTTAATCCTCCTTCTCTTTAGTAATAGCTTAACTATTCCACCTTTGAAAAGGATCATGGAATGCCCACTGTGCTGGTCTAAGTTGTAGGCAGCAATACTAGTCTAGCAAGTAGTTCCCTTCAGTCCACTCTCATTCAAATAGAGTAAGCCTACATAAGTAGAGAACTAGTGGGATATATTTACCACCAGATAATATATTCACCGTTAATCCCAATTTTGCCAGAAGGAGAGATAGGTATAAAAGTATATATTATTGAATTTATATTATTCTCATAAAAAATTAATTGGATATCTTTCCATGTATTTCTCACCTACTTGCATTTTTTCTTTTAAAAAATTTTTCTGTTTATTTTATTTAATTATTATTATTATTATTATTATTTGGGTGGGGGTGAAGGATATTTTCCTGAAATTTTTTCAATTGACTTTTGTTTTGTTTGTTTAATGCTCATAAATGCTAAAAACACTTTTTCTTGATCTTTATTTCCTTGGTAATTTTATAGTAACTTTCATTTGTAGATTGTTAAAACTATTTTATAGTCAGAACTGCTGATATTATTTTTAATATCTTCTTAGTTTTATGGTACATTTAAATGAATCCTTCTATAATAATATCCTAAATATATTTGAACATTCTTTCTTTTAATACTTTTTCTGTAACATACAAAATATAGCATAAATAGATAATTGAATATTAATTTTGAAAATACCACTTTATAATTTTTCAAAAATCAGTTACTTGAGAAACACTGAAATCAGGAAATAAGTTGACTAGAATTCAGAAAATCTGTTTTTCTCCTTTAGTCGCTATCTCCTTAAGGGTAATGACTATTCTGATTTCTAAACTCATAAACTACTTTTACCTGTTTTTAAATTTCACATACATACCTGCTTTCAAGCATGTTTTTTTTTTTCTGCAACATTATGTTTGTGAGATTTTGCATGTAGCTACAATTCATTTTTTTCTTTTTTATTGTTTTACTCTTTGCATTTAGAACATTAATCTATCAAAATGTTATATTGATATAGCATTTTGTGAAATGTCCAAAATCTTTTTCCAATGTATACTCACTTGCTTTATATCATTAGTAAATCATGCAGAGAATATCCAGCACTTGAAAATGCATTATTTTCTATAAACTCATAGAAACCAGAGTGTATACTAAATTTTCTATGTATTTATAGTGATTTATTTGTGCACTTATTCAACAGTATCTTAGTTTTTCAATTTCTGAAGCTTTATATTCTCTGCTAAGACAAACATGTTGTTTTTGTAATTGTTATGCCCTTCTTTCATTATGTTTGATTTTACATAAAATAATATTTTGCAATTGAAGCTATCTGGCAAGGAATCCATAGGATCATTTTATCCGTCTTGTTTATACATAACTTTAATAGAAAGACAAATCCATTAGATCTTGAAGAAAAAATGACAAACCATCCCAGTTGTGCTACTATTATTCTACTTTAATATTTTCTCAGTAAAAAAATCAGTTTTACAGTTTCAGAAATAATCTAATGAGTGTCACATTTTTTCAGTATCTTTCTCATATCAGTTCATTGACTCATGGGTGTAAAGACAAGTTTGACCTTCAGAATTGGCAATATTCATAATTATCTTCCATTCAGTTAACCTTTGCCTGAATGGCAATCACAACCACTTCTGTGATTAGGAATGGGTATCCTTTTCTGTTTTTTATCAACATAGGTATAGTTTTTGTCTACTTATTTCAAACGAAGGCTTCAGTGGTTATAGTCATTCAGGAGCTGCAAAGTTCTTGATTCCTAAGCTTTGATCTTCATTTTGCTCAGGACTCTATGCACTCACATATTCATTTCTTTTGCTTAAGAAAGTTAGCAGGTTCCTCAGGAAATTCTTAGAAGATATAGTTTTTATGAGTTATTTTTCTTTTCCAAAATGTGTCCTCCCTGGCAGTTCATAGTCTTGTAGCAAACATTAGCTGTGGGTTTTTTTTAGCCAAAAAGAAGTGATGTGGCTTATGTTCCTAATATATTATCTGTACCTGAGGAACTGAAGTAGCACTGAGCCAGATATGAGATAGTCTACATCATGTCATATCAGATTCAAAAACAGCAAAATAATATATAATCTTAGAAGTTAGGATAGTAATATTCTTGAAGACATAATGGGTTTTTCTAACATTCTGGTAATGCTGTGGTTTGATGTGCCTGTTGGTTACATGAATCTACAGTAGATTCAGCAAATGATAAGTTCAAAAAGAGAGGTGGTGGAAATGGATGAGGATAGAAAATAAATATACAATCTTGGCTTTTTCATGGACCAACATTATCTGATTACTTTCATCTTTTAGATAATCTGTACACAGAGGAAAAAATTTTATTTTTTTAAATTATTAAAGGAGATTGTTTAAGGACCTGACTACTAGAAGTCTTATTATAACCTCAGAAATATTATTTTCCTTGAGACTCTAACAAATGAAATAGGTAGATAGATATAGATATAGGTAGATATAAGAATGTTTTCCCAAAATAATTCAACATTGACAAATTTTACTCTGCCCTTTTCCTATTTTCTCCTTTATTATATGGAAAACAATATATGAAAGACCTGAGTATAAGTCTTAGTATCAGTTTCAAGTCTGCTATAATTTTTCAACCTCAGATACCCAATTCTCTCAAGGAAGAAAGAAAGAAAGTTTTTCCTCCCACAGAACTTGTGGTGTATTTCTCATCTCCCATACTGATCCTACTGTGGATTTCCTACATTTTGGATTGCTGGACAAAAGTGGCCACATCTCAGATTAATAATTTTCTTTTCTAGGCCTGGTTTGTGTTCCTCATATATATATGGTGAGTTCAGAAGATGAAAGCATAAGGTTGATATTCCCAAGCAAGGGATGGCTTCCCCAATATGTGGTCCAATGGAAAGACGCAGGGGGAGACAAGATAGTATCTTTCTCTAAGAATAGGCAACAGGGAGATGATGGGTTGTTCCTATAGGGGCATCCCTCATAGTGAGAGACAGCCCAAAGAACAAAGTGTCCTGTTCCATGAGGATTTCCCTTTTTTGGACAAGAGGAGTTGGAAACCATTTCTATCCCAGGTCCTTGGTGCTCATTTTGAGGACAGGACAAGAATAAGGAGGGGATATTTGTTAATTGAGAGGAAATAGGCTTGTTTGGTACATGTTTTTATGAGGTTTGGGGGGCACTTGTCAGAGCTCTTTGTCCTAGTACCTCTCCTTGGAAGGAAGCATATCCTGTGACTTTCCTTATACCTATGCAATTTGCATGATTGCTGTTGTATTTTTGCCCTGGAAGGAAAAAAAACAGGAAAAATGAAGAGTAAACAAAGTCAAGGAAGAAAAAGAGAAAGTAAAGACAAAAGCAAATCTAAGAATCAGACATTATAGTGTTTGTGAATTTATGGATTTGTTAGAGTGACTGTGCATATGAGTGGCATCTCTTGGAACACAGAGACATGTGTAGAGCTGAGATAGAACCCCAAGACCTCATCAAGTCATAGAACCCAGGACCCTTATGAGAAAAGTATTATAACGGAATCTAGTGGGGAAAAAAAGGTTCACTGGTATAGACATGGAGTTAAGGAAAAATTTGTATAATTCTCAATTAGGGTGAATTTCTTCATCTCATTATATGGAAATGACATTCAGGATCTGAGTTTAGTAACATAAACTAAAAAAAATAAATCTTAAACTTTTTTTTCTGTAAATTCTATTTTATTATTATTATTATTATTTATTACTATTATTTTTTTTAAAGAATCACTTAGGACCGGGCTCGGTGGCTCAGTTTGTAATCCCAGCACTTTGGGAGATTGAGGCAAGAAGATTGTCTGAGCCTGCAGGTTTGAGACCAGCCCAGGGAACTTGGTGAGACCTCCTCCCTACAATAAATCAAAAATTAGCCAGATGTGGTAGCCCACACCTGTAGTTCTGGCTACTTGGAAGGTTGAGGCAGAAGGATCACTGAAGCCCAGAGAGTCAACGCTGGGGTGGCTGTGAGCATGCCACTGCACTCCAGCCTGGGTGCCAGAGTGAGACTCCAGTTCAAAAAATAAGAATCACTCAAGCAAGCTCCATCTTCTTTGCCCTTATACAGGATATCAAGCCCTTACTCCATGCTGGGTACTTGACATCTCACAGTCTGCTTTTCCTTTTCATTCAGAAAGAATAAATTATATCATCAAGACCCTAGAATTATTCTTAAAAGATAGTGAATATAGAAATATAGCTCTCTCATAAACTTCAGATTGTACATAGTCTCAGTAATTTCATACTTTGAAGTGAAATTTCTGTGAGAGAATGTATTTACTTTCTTTTATTCAGACTGGAGAAAAACAAATTTTTATTTCCGTGAGTAACTAATGTTCTCCTGTGGCTTCAAGCACCCCAAATTTTCATGAGGCATTTCCAGGGCATTTTCCAGAGAGGTGCTGAGCATGTTGTTCTGAAACTGTCAGTAAAAAAAGATACAGGGTAGAAAGTACATATCCCACTAACCCATCGAAGATATTCTTGATGTATTTTCCATGTGAATTTTTGCTGTTATTTTTGACAAAAGAAAATAAAAATGTAAAGCAGATAAATGGCTTGTTAGTTTCTTCCACATAATCTTTTCTATAAAATAAGAAACTCCTGCATTTGTATATTAATAAGTCATTCCATGATTTTCACTTTCAATCTAAATATAATGCCAAAATGTTAGTATATTTCTTACATTCTGAGACCATTCATTCATTCAGCATAAATGATAAATGTATACAACCATTTTATTTCAGTGTCAAATAAGGCAGATTAGATTTCTGGCTTCAATGTAAAAGACACATACAAATTTTGACAAATGTTATGAAGGAATAAAAGATGGTCAAGAGAAAAAAAAGTGGATTACAGAAATTCCCCCTGAGGAACTGATATTTAAGCTGACAAGTGAGCAACATGGTAGATTTATTCATGTGAATAGCATTGAAAGAGTTTAGTCAAAGTTGGTCTATGTGTAACCGGCCTGAGACAGAGAAGAGTTTGTTACATATCAGAGATGTGGAAAATGGTCCCTTACCATCTTAGACTATTTTCAGAATTGTGATCTTATCCATGTTTAGTGTATGTTAATTTACACTAAATATCCCTGCCTCTACAAATATTTCCTAATAAATTTAATTCTCCCCAAATTCCAATGCATTATAATTCCAATATACAAATTTCTATGAAAAAGCTATAATTATTGAGGATGTTTGGTTTGATAAGAAGCAGAGCAACTATTTATAGTGTTAGTACAATTGCTATCCTCACAACTGGTATTAAAAGTTACTATAACAACTAGAAGCTAAAATTTACCAACTGTTCATCGTAGACAAGACATATTATTTAGTTGTCTATACACAACTAAATATATAAATATATATCATTTATTTTTCACTATAGCCCTATGCTGAGGTATCATAATTATGTACATCATCATGAGAGTTAAGTGTGCCTGAAGGAAGAAAAGTCACTTCATAAAGATCACAGCTACTAAGGACAGAGGATTCTTAAGATTCAGATATTTCTGACTGCAGTGATTGGGATTCTAACCATTAGAAATATAGTGAGTATAAGAAATACATGACTTAGTTATTATATGAGACTACAGAAAAACAAAAATAAAGTGACAAAAACAGTCACACCATACTTGAAGATATGAAAGAATTAAATTATTAAGACCAAGCAATAAAGTCACAGGCACTCAAAGATTAGGAAGACTCCATCTTGAAATACCTAACTCTGAATACTTTCAGATGTGACAGTCATACTGGCTAGACAGTATCAGGCTGTTTGGAACATATGGTTAGTGAAAGGCCTGTCCATTTTTGGCCTTCTATGACTTACATATCATGTGTCTCCTAGGAATAGACACAAAATAAAACATAAATTGTTTTATCTACTCTTCCATTTCTCTCTCTTGTTTTCCTCCATTGTCCTTATCCAGTATTTGCATATTTTCTAAGGGCAACCAGTTTCTCCTCTACACAGGCAGTGACTGTTTCTCTGAATCTAGACACAGCTCATTCCTACCTCATTCTACCCAAAAGTAGAAGACATGGTTCTTCAATGGAGAATGTTCCTTTGAACTGTGATGTGACACCCATATCAAGGGCAAGGGGAGTCTGAAACCATCTTCAATGTTCTGGGTCACAGTTGTCTTATCACAAGGAGACATTATTGGGAGGTAAAAGTAAACATGGAGACAAAAGTTGGAACAGGAACTAAAAGAGCTCTCAATGTTTGCTCAGATGCAATGAAAAAGAGAGAGGGGTTTATAGAAAATCCAGAGAAGAATGTCTGGGTGGTAACATGCAAGGAAGGGAGAGTCATGGCTCTCAACTGCCACTCATCTGTTGATGAGTGCTCCCACAGAATAGGAGTCTTCCTGGACCAGAAGCCTGGAGATACTTTCTTTTACAACATGGTTGACGAGTTCCACATCTGTTTCTTTACTGGAACCACCTTCTGTGGTATCCTATGTTGTTAAACTAGCTTTCAGAGTGCTGGCACATCTGAGACCATTTACTTAGCTTCAGGTCACAAAGAACATTGTCCTGATTTTTCCTCCAAAGACCTCTGCAAAACCTGTAAGTAGTTGTGATACTGATGTCCTCAAGGAAGCTAACATTCTATTACCTCAGAAGCAAAGAATTGTCACCTCTGTTGCCTCTACTAGAGTGTCTTATAGGTATGTTCTCCAGAAACATCTGTCCTTGGGTAGAGAGTAGGTCAGTTTCATTAGGTGATATTTCAGCCTCTTTCAAAGAGGTAGAGGCAGAAAGAGAAAAGCAAGAACTGAAAGAAGTCCAGAGAAATTCCTTCTAATGTTACCAATGGGGAAATGTGGTCTCTGTGAGTAATGACTATTTGTCACAGGAAAACTTTAAACAAGTATAAGGGTCTTTAGTCTGTTGTCTTCCTGAATGTGTGTTGAAGTAAATAATTTTAAAGATCCACCTAAAGGGAAAAAATTTCTCTTTTTACTTTTTTGTTATTAAGTAAGAAACAAAGGGTCACAATTGAATGAATTCTTACCACGTTACCTCTTCATGGCTACCCAGAAATCTGGTCAAGTCTTTTGAATGTTAATAGGTCAGTTTATTCACTCTTCAGACTCTAAAGTCCCAGTGACTTCTAATCTTGGAATTTGTCAATAAGTGGAGAAGTCTGATGTATAACTGTAAACCATTGGAGGAGGAGCCTAAGCCTTCTGGGAAGAAATAATCCTTTTTTTTAATTAAAAAAATTGTCACTGATTGTCAAGCGCAGAATTGTGTCGTGTGTGAGAATATGAATGCGTGAAAAAGAAATTGATGTTGCAGTTTATACTTTCAGAGAGAAAACAACTAAGTAGGAATGAAGAAACATCTGTAGTCTTCACGGAGAAAGATTATTTGCTAACATTAGCAGCTTTTTTCTTCCAGAGCTACTCTTTCTACTGTTGAGGATTTCCTTGTTCTTATTGTATTAAAATGTTATTCAGCTGTTTATCACCAAGTTTATGTTGTTGATAAAAATATGAGTGTCTCCCATTAAGTGAATCGTCTCTTCCTGATGACAAAAGAGATCCACTTAGATTTTTCTATACCATTGTCAGATCTTTAAATCACAAGTTCTTTAAATATTCTCACCTGCAAGATTTACCTACTGGTAAAATTTCCCTGGCTTATGGTCACTCAGTGGTAAAGCCATTATTGAAAGCCAGAAAGAATCGACTCAGAGTTCAGAATCTTAACTTCAGTGATACTAAAATGGGGCCTTCATAATTTATCAAGGAATAATTTAGAAAGAAAGGGATAAATAAATGGTGGGAAAATATTGTTAGGCATAACCAAATGGACATGATGGGTGAGAAGGGATTTCTGGGCATAAGAACCCTCTGCAATGACAGTGACAACAAAACAGGAACAAAGGAGGGTACACCTGTGATACAAAACAAGAAGGATAATGGGTTCAGCTTTAGATATTTTGCTCTTCCTACATACTCAGAACATTCAGCCTGAGGTTCAAAATGAGTTTTTAGTACTTATCTTGCTTGGCCTAAATTCATATTTTCTTCTAGAACCAAAGTATCCCATTTATGATTTATCCACTCATTTAATAGATGTTTGTGCTTCTAAGCTTAGGGATTGGGGAGGTGGACAGTAAAAGAAAACATGAAGCTAGAAGGTCTATCCGAATTAGAGCTGTGTATGTGTCAGGAATAACATTATTCATCTTATTTTTATTTGAAACTTTAATTAAAAAGCAGTGTAGGATCGAAAAGTAGCCTATACATTCTGGCAAAATGAATTCATCACCAGGCTACATTAATTAATTATTTACTGGTTTACTACTTTGGCAATACCATTTTGAGTAAAGTTTATGAGGGTATAATAAGATATTCAAAAAGCACAGTGGCTTCTTTAGAATAAAAACAAATACCTGGGGGAAACAATTACGTTTTATTAAGGATTGTATCTCTAGACCCTGGTGTCCTCTGCATTCAACAGGTAAAATATTTAATAAATATTCATTTTATGGACATATTCATGCTTTTTACAAATGTTTATTGATCTACCAATGTATGACACTTTTTAAGGATGTGGTGGTACAGAAAAATAAAAAAATCACTGTTTTCATGGAATATATATTGTACTGAAACATGAGGAATAAATCAAGTTCAGAATTTAATAAATTTAACAAATCTTTCTGTCTTCCTCCTGCCCTCTCCCTGAAGCTGAGATCCAGTCAATTCATACATCCGTTCTGAGAGCTTTTCTGACTTACATGTCTACTCCTAGTCATCTATACTTTAGGAGTGAGAGGGGAACCTCATTCATGGGGGGCCAACCCAATTACTCATTCATCAGCCACAGTGACTGTTTCAGTGGCTGGAGGCATCATCCCCAAGTCTCCAATCCTGCTTCCTGTGGCTGTCTAACTAGAATTGAAATTGAGAAAGTAGTTGGTGATGGGAAAGGCTGGACTGTGAGAGTCTCTGCAAAAGTGATTGTCCATAAAGATTCCCTGTGTGAGTGGGTGTGTTCCGGTAGGTGAGTGAAAATCCGTCTGAGGGGAGACTTAGGTTCATACACCCAAGGTTCTCCAATGGAAGTGAATGCAACCCCCCACCAACCTGAGATTAAAGTCACCGGCACAGAATCATTTGCTGCTCTTGGAACTCTCCTGAGAAAAGCATGCCAAATACCGCTGATTCTCATCATCTGGCACCCAGCCCACATCATCACCTGTGACACCAAAATGACTGGAACCCCTGGTCCATGGAGAGAGAAGATCTGGGAGAACTGAA